>ML780454.1:281028-299475 GCA_009831015.1 Picea engelmannii | reverse complement strand
GCCATGTGTCCAAAATTGTTACATTTGTAACATTCCACTTCAATTCTCAAAGATTCAAACCTGTTGTAACTTCTTCTCTGTGTTTCACTAGGTCTTCTTGAATAACCCCTTTGTGTATGGCTCTCAAAGTAGTTATTGTTCCTATCGTTAGCTCTACAATTTACAGCTTTATGTCCAAAATTATTACATGCATAACATAAACCAAAAAAGTATAGTTTGATACCTGGTAGTTGAATATCTTATGAAAGGAGGTGCTCTTATGAATCCTTCTTCTTCTTGAGGCCTGTCTATTTGTTGTTGACTCTGAAATTTGAATCTTCTCAGTGGAGGAGTGTCCCTGCAATCTTCCTTGTATATTTTTTTATCCCCTTTGATTGTTTCTGCATAACTTTTTGGATTTGTTTATTTCTTTGTTGTTTTGGAGCTTGATCCCTTTTCTGTATGATTGTATCCAAGTCCAGACTGGTCAAGATAAGATTTTTGACTACTGATAATGTCATCCATAACTTTTGATCTATTCTGCATATTTTTCTTTTGAATATCCTTTATTAGTGTGACAATCTTTGCTTCCAGGTTTCCAATGATCCTGTCCTTTCCTTCTAGCTGTTCTTTGAGTGCTTCTTCAATTATTTTATCTTCTTCTATTTGAACCTTCAATTTTGTGATCATTTGTTCTAGTTCTTGAGTGTCTTTTTTCTTATCTAGTTCTGCTTGTAGTTTCTTGTTTTTCTTCTTTTCTCTTCCGATAACTTCTATGACACTCATTAATTCTTCTCGGAAGTCAATTTCTACCTCTTCAATTTCTTCTTCATATGCTTCTTCATATTCTTCTTTGGAGTCTTCTTTATCAGAGTCTTCTACTGCCATGAATAGAACTCTCTCTGTTTCACTGTCACTGACTTCATCTTCATCTGATGATGAGATGTCTTCTTTGGTGCAAAAGTTTTTCTTGAAAACTTTCTTTGTAGTTCTTTTACCTTTATATGTTTGTCTGCCTTTTGAGTAACCTTCATCATTTCTCTTTTTCTTATGAGGACATTTGTTAGCAAAATGACCAATACCATCACAATTAAAACAAATTAAATGAATCTTACCTCTGTACCTACCGTTGGTTCGCTTGTTCAATATTTTGATGAAGTTGGCCACTTCTTCATCATCTTTCGAGATGTCGCTGCTGCTGCTATATTCTTCTTGTTACTTTTTCTTTTGCTTTGATCTTTTGGATGCTTTGAAGGCTGCTTCTTTTACATCTGGATTTTCCTGTTTAGTTCTCATCTCATATGTTGCGAAGATTCCATGCAGTTCGTCCATGCTTATTGAGTTTAGATCTGATCTTTCTTCTAGTGGTGATATCTTAGGGTTGAATCTCATAGGAAGAGATTTTAGTACCTTTTGAACAATTACAGATTCTTTGATTTCTTCTCCCAATCCTATGATTGCATTCACTGTTTCATCGACTCGTAAGAAGTAGGCTGCGATATCTTCATCTTCCTTCATTTTTAGTTGTTTGAACTGACATCTGTAATCTTGAAGCTTTGCTTCTTTGACTTTTGAATCTCCTTCATAAATATTTCGAAGCTTGTCCCAAATCTCTTTAGTAGATTTACAATGTGAAACTTTCATGAATACTGTATCACTGAGACCATTCAAAAGTACATTTATGGCTTTGGAGTTATTCTCACCGAGTTTCACTGCTTTGTCATTTGTTGGTGGAACTACTGGTGTTGTGTATCCATCTACAATTGATTGCCAAACTTGAAATCCCCGTGCCTGTATATATGTCTTCATCCTTATGCTCCAAAAAACATACTTCTGTCCATCAAACTATGGTATTCCATTTTTATACGAGATTTTACTCTTCATGATATACCTTTCAGTGGTTAAACTGATTTCTGAAGGAACCTTCTCTGATACCAATTGTTGGATTACTGAGAAGGGGGGGGGTGAATCAGTAATAGCGTAATTATAATCCTTTTTCTTCAAATGTTATATCAATGTAGAATTATTATCCAATAATGAGCAGTAAGAAATAAACAATCACACACATACACAGTACACCAGTGTTTTACGTGGAAACCCAAATCAGGAGAAAACCACAGAATGTTTTTTCTTATATGTCTTGAAGAATTACATTCATTGGAAGCACCAACTTCTTTTGTTTTCCAACTGCAACTGGAAGGAGGCTCCAACCCTATAGTTTCTCAAGCTACAACCTGAGGGAAGCTCCAACTCCCCAATTCTTTGGCTACAACCAGAAGGAGGCTACAACCCCCAATGTTCTCCGGCTACAACCGGAAGGTGGCTACAACCACCTGTCCTTGCCCTATCCTGCCACCCTGAAGTAGAAGTAGAATGATGGAACCATTTTTACACTATCACTGTGATATATACCCTATAAACTTGTACCAGTAAATCTGAACCATGCATCAACCATGCATCAACCTGTACCTCAACCTGTAATCAACCTGTACCATAAACAAGTGCATCAACCATGCACCAACCTGTAATCAACCTGTACCATAAACAAGTGCATCCAACCATGTACCAAGTATGTGCCAATCATGTGTCAAATACTCATCAACTATGACTTATCAATATGTACCAACATCATCAACTATACACCTCATGTATGTGCCAACTCATCAACTACTTGTCTCAACCATGTACTCAACATGTACCTCAACCAAAATACCTCATCAATTTCATCATACAAATCTGATTTGTAGCTTTGTAATAGACTTGGTGTATATGATCACATTCCTACAAACCTTCCTTAACTTTAAAAACAAGAGACTAGCATTTTCATCAAACTTTTCTTTAGTTTCACATGCCTAGTTTTGGATTAGTCAACAACCCTAACTTGAAGTAACCATAAATTTGAACGTGTAATGTTTAAAGATATGAAACTGATACACAATGTTACTCAGTGTGTTTTATACAATTCCTCCAAGTCTCACTACTTGGAACCTCTCAGAAAATGATTTATAGAAAAAATGACATACCTTGCTGAATTATGGCTTATTCTAGAGAGCGACCTTGTAGAGCGTTCCCTGCACAAAATGTTTGATGAATTAATCTGAAACTATTAAAAATAATACTACCATATGTACCCTAATCAACACATTTGGTTTCACTGAATTTGGATCTGTTATGAAGAGGTTATGATGTTTTTACCCGAAACACCTGATTTTGACTAGTTTCAGGACTGGCCACAAACCCTATTTTCCATGGAGTGTAACTCCCAAAATACAACGACACACAAGTTGATTTTTTTACCACAGATACTTGGATATGTTTTCCCACTTTCATAGAAATTTCAGGATCTGAATCATTATAGAAAAAAAGGTATAGTGAAAATGGTGAGATGACCTGTAAATAACATACCTTAGAAAACACCATCAAAAGAATTTATTCTTCCTTGCATTTCGGCCTTCTTTTCTTCACCTTCACTCAGAATTCAGGTTTAGATATCCTTGGTTACCTCAGACACATATAGATATTCAATATGCTCAAGTTTTATTGAAATGAGAGAGCCTTGCCTCTTATTTATACTCTCCAAGTAGCTTCCTTAAAAACATCTTCGAGGTCACTTGGCCCACATTCCTTATTTTAGGGTTGGGTCCACTTCTAATTTCTCCATTAAATTTATTATTGAAATAATTTATTTTGTATTCACTTTGAATTATAATACACTCATCACTTCACTGTATTATTTACCTTTTAAAATCTCTTAAACCACTTTGATTACTTTGACCTTTTGGGGCTTCTAGATGACATATGAGGGTCCTCCAACTTTGTAAGGCCATAACTCTCAAACCGCGAGGAGTTATGTAACGTTCTACATACCACCATAAATGGAATGACATGTACTATCCATATAGAATAATATTATCTGAAATATATCATAACTCATACTGTTACCCATCAAAAAAACTTGGCTCCATTATCCAAACCCGGGGTCTCCAACTTCTCATGGCCATAACTCTCTAACCGCGAGGAATTATGTGATGTTCCACATACCACCAGAAATGACATGACAATCACTATCCATATAGGATATTTTCTCTGACAAATTCACTTTCCTTCATCTCATTATTCCAAAATTAAGCATGGATTCTCTTACTCCACAAAGTGTCTTCCTACGAGGGATTTCACCATAAGGGGACCACTTTGGAGTTCATCCATATTTACTTCTTATCAACAATGACAAAACAATAATGAGTCATATTTACATCAAACAATATTGGGTCCATTACCCAAAACTTTGTGCTATGGGTCTTTCTTCAAGGGTTGACAACAATGACAACCAACCTTAATCAACAATCTATGCTCAATTAGGTTACTTGTACACAATATTACCTGATGCACCCAGACCCATACCACTTGGCCAGGAAAAACCTGGAATGTCCCATGTTGCAGATGGGTTGATTGGTTTTATGATCCATATAAACCCTTACAACCACTCTTCACCCGCTTATGGTGAACCTCAATATCCACAACTATATGGAGGGATATCTTATTATCCTCCTCCCACTCACCAATAGTCATATCTCGTTGCTACCCCTCCACTAATGGGTGGACCCCCACTGAGACCCATGATGCATTTGGTCTCTCAACCAAGTACAAGTTTACTCTCAACCCTTGCATATAACCTCAACAGTAGTGGAAGTGCTTCCACTTCCTACATGTTGTATGGATCGTCTTTTCAAAACAATCCATATTTTCCATTTCCTGGTCCTCCCTAGATGTTAAGATCTAGAACATCACAGTTCATTGGTGTATCATCAAGGTGCATCCACATGAATCATGTCCAAAGTAGTATGGAAAAAAATTTGGCTCACCTAAGCTAGTACCATCTTCCATCACCCTGAGAGCTTACAACAGTCGCCCCTTGTCCCCCAAAGAGATATTCCAAAATGTACCTATAGAACCTGGGGTAAAAACCATCCTTATCGACATTGAATTTATCGACGCCCCACTTGATTACAATATATTGTTCGGATGTAGCTACATGTATTCTATGAAGGTGGTAGCCTCTTCTATGTTTCAGACGATGATGTTTCCCCACAACGAGAAAATTGTCACCATTGTCCAACTTACACATTATGAGCCTAATCATTCCACCAACATTGATAACATTCTCCCCCTTGTCTGCACTAGCTCAGATGCTTTTTTGGTCATTGAAATGACTCACAAAATTTTCAAGGACCCATCTTTGTTGGGGGAATATCATGGAAAAACACCTCTCCTACACCCTTCAACATAATTGTGTGTAGTATCTTCTAATGGAACATATATCAGAGACAATACTCCTCCCACCAAGCCCCCTCCCCACATCGATGTTCCACCAGTTGGAGAACTATTACCTCAGGATTTCTGTGAGCACCCCACTACACCACTTATCCCAGATTCCCCTCCACTCTAGGGGAAAATCCTGGTTTGGGAGATAGTCCCCCAAGCCATTATCCAAATTTCCTTTTTGTACCCCCCACCTAGTGTCCAAGAATTCCAGGTAGTTTCTACTCTCACCCTTCCAATCATGGTTCTTTCCATCCCTATATGGTATCTCGATCCACCTGTGATGGTCCTTACACCGTCTCTCCATCCTCAGACAAAGGGATTATCGATGCAGATCCCCGTATAGGATCCTGCCACACCACCCCCGCCCCCAACTAGTAGAAACACCACCACCACTAGGGGAAGACGAAATAAGAACAATCCCACAACTCCACTTCCTCCCCGAGCTCAACCTTCTTGCACACTATGTGAACGAGAAGGACACCCCACTAACAGATGTCCTACCCTCCCTGAGTTGCACAATATTATCCAACTCCCTCGAGCAACCCCATTGCTCACCACTCCACATAGCACATCAACTGCTACTACAGAGCCCTCAATCACACACAGGAAAGGGTTACAAACCAATTTCACTTGCGCCATATGCTTAGAATATGGCCATTACATCCATCATTTCCCGACTCTACCTCAATTCCGTTAAATGTTAGCTGTAATATGCCAAATATCCTTGCCTGATCCCCCTCAGTCTCTCCTTACTAATGCTCACATCACTAACATTCATTATGTTTCTTCGTTAGTATCTGCTCAAATGAGGTACCCTTCACAGTATCGTGACATTCATTTCATGTCAAGTGAGCCTTCACACCCTGAGCATGATATCCCTTCTACATACTCATCCTCCGAGGACAATTACACTAACCCGTCGATGGTTCCCACTACCATCGCCCATGATCCCTTATATTCTCTCACTTTCCACTTTGATGAAGATATCATGGAGGAACTCACTACCCCTGATTTCCCATGGAATGTTCTCCAGCATTGATCTCTTTTCCTTTCACAAGAGGCCTTTCATCCCCCTACCCAAGCCTCTCTGTATGCAATCGAAACCAAGGATTTAATTCCTCCGGGGCATATTGACTAGTTCAACAACCCTATCCCTTTCCCCCCATTCCTTTAGAGAAGAAAACATGTACAACATCTCCCCCATTGTCAAAATTGACATTTCCATTAAACCAAGAATCGTAGAAGAAATCACCATTGGTGCCGCATGCTCCCTTGAAGAACTCACAGCTTACAAAGTTCTCTTTCAGTAATACCGAGATATTTTTTCCTGGTCATATACGAAGATATTTTTTCCTAGTCATTTATTTCTGATTCTTTTGACCCCCATAACATTCGACTTAAGAAAACTCCCATGTTACGGTGGGTCTTACTACGCGACTATCGCATTTGTTTCATACCAGTCGAAGACCTATGAATTTGTTAGGCCATCAATGCCTACAAATCATTGACAATTCTTACAATCATCCTTGACTCACTTCAGATCCCGTTCACCATTTAGAACTATCATCTACCATTATCAACCACCCCCGAGGGTGCTAGAATTATTTACATCAACATACACCTTCAGTTACAATTACACATTTTGGTTTCAAGACACGAGCATGGGGCATGACCGCCTCGTTTGTACACATATTTTTTTTTTCCTAGAGAATGGTTTGGGTCCCACATTTTTCCCTCTCCCTCTGATGCATCGCTCTTGCAGTTCCTCTCTTCACTCTTCATTACAATGGTACTCTTAGCAAAATAAACATTGATGTATTTCAGCTATGCGTATACTCCTAACCTCACACATCAGGGGGCATCTGTTATCATTGAAAAATCGTCTACAACATTGCACATAAATGGTTAAAGAAAACATCAATGCCAACAACCATTAGTCCACCTAAAACACCAAAAAATACATCAAAAGGAAAAAAACTATATAATTGGGTCAAAAATCAAAGTGCGCAAATTCATCAAAGGAAGCAAGCACACAGTGTGTAGCATGCACGGGCCAACACAGCCCTCAACACGCACTGGGAAAAAAATGCGCGACTGTCTACGAGAAAGGCCGCGCACTTCTATGAACGATGAATTTATGGATATTTTCGGCCCGTCAATCACTTATAGTCCGTCCCCCAACATGATTTGACACTCATATCTGAGAGAAATCTAGCTTTGAGGATGGTCAAGGGCTAGAGGGTGCCCTAAAAGGCCCCTTGTTCACACTATGAACCATATACATTTTTCCATGGATGGATTTTATACATAAGAGACATGGGTGTGCTAAGAAAATAAGATCTTCAAGGTATTGTTATGCTGCAAGAATTCTTCTTTGATAATCTTCTTTTCTCCTTGAATCCTTCAAGCACCAATACAATAGGCCATTCCATTCACCTCTTGAGGGAATAAGCATTATTTTTCTTCACCATTTTCCATTTCTTCCATTGTAAGGAGAGAAGATATCTCAATTAGGGAACTCAAGATCCCTCCCAAGGAGGAAGGGGGGACTCATAAGTCCCTACCTTCCTCTAGGGTGTTTTGCCTACTAATATATTGATCCATTGGTAGAAATATGTTGGTCATTTATTTCTAAGTTTCTCAATCTTTCTAATATTTATTTCTTAGTTTTTTTTAGTTGTATTTCTTTGTTTTCATGTGTGTTTGGTTTATCTAACCCACTCACAAACTTTTTTCTTGTTTAGTAGGCTTATATAAACATGCAAGTGTTGTTGTTTTTCTCACCCAAGTGACAAAACCAACACAACAGATTGTCGACCATATTGGGGATCGATATCCAATTCCTCCCTATTTTAGCCTTGAGAGCACTTCATTTTGATTGTTTGAATTGAAGGTACCAAAATCGGCCTAGCCCAACCTGCCAAAGTCAAAATTTGGAGCTGAGGAAGGAGTATTTCACTTGGAAATTTCTCCCCCGACGCGTGACAGGAAGTGTGCGGCTTTCGGAGCCCACAGATGCACACTCTATGCATTGTGCATGCCATGAGATTCATTAATTTGTGAATTCTATGCATTGTGCACCCTCTGCGTGCCTGTCATAACTGTGACCCATGCATAAGTCCAGTTTTTGAAATTGTAAGGGTTTTTATGAATGGTTTGAGGGCCCCTAGCCTTCAAATTTTTATTTTCCTGCACTTTGTAAGGAAACCACACTCCACTTATATTCCTTTCTCATAATAAATTTTAGCTAACATAGGCACTTAGGGGTAAAAAGAATCACTATTCTCCTCGTTTTCTTTGTTTCCACATGGATGGCTCATTTGGCTTGTAAAATTTTAAGTTGAAGTTATTACTTTTCATACAAAATCACTTAAATTGGGATTACAAACCAATTTTGACCCTCAAGTATGATCTTCCCTTGCACCCTAGTGTGATCTTGGGAATCATAAAGGTGTTCAAAAGGACATTTCATCTCCCTTAACAAAATATTTAGATCACAATCCCCCCTAGGGTTCCTCTTTAGTTTTGTAAATCATCTTAAAGTTTTGTAAGGTCCCATACATGCCCACATGTTGCAATATTAGGATGGTTTCTAAATGATTTCTTAGTATAGATCACAATCTAGGGAAGTTTAAAGATCAAAGTAACAGGCCCATACATGCCCACATGTTTTCAAATCTAGGATAGTTTTCAAGAAATTTCTTAGTGTAAACAACATTCTAGGGATTTTAAAGGATTTGTAAAGGACCCATATGTTCACATTGCTAGTTCTTTAGGGATTTAAATATTCCACAAGGTTGTACCAAAGACACATAGTAAGCTAGGTAAGAATATTTGTAAGGACCACAAGAAGTCCACATGTTGCAATCTCACACTTAACTTATTAAAATCTTTGCACACTTTTCACTTTCTTGCACACAAATCCGCTCCTCACACACATAATTTCTATTAGAATAGTGGAGGTCGAAGTAGTATTTTTTTTAAAGGAATTCTGAAATATATGACCACTTCTTTGGAAATTATCCACACCCATTTAATTCAAATGATATTGGTCCACACCCCTAATCTCTTATCCCACCACACCTAAAAGTTTCTAAAAACGCACTAAATTTTCCTCCACATTGGGTGCCAAAATAATTTTCTAGTCTAAGTAGGATCTCAGCGGTAGGCATCCAAATAACCCCCTGTTATCAGGTTCTCACATTTTTAAACAATAGAAGTTGAGAATATGAATCCTTAAAATCATCCAAGTCAAGTGTTCCTACACCATAAGGTAGGGATATACCCATGAAGGGTCGAACGCCGAGGTCTGGTTGTTTTGTGCATCCCTCCTTGAGTCACCCAACTATTGTGAGGGAATCCAACCCGTGACCCATTTCTGAGGCCGAAAATCTAAATGTTTCACTTTAACCAAGGTACTTAGTGACCAAACTTAGGATAACTACACAAGTGGCAATTGTGGGATGCAATCACACCTTAGTCAAATTTTGTGTGGGTATTGGGAAATATCACCAGTTATTTCAGGATATGCACCCTCTACCCCTCATTATAACTGACTACTTCAACCTTCACTAGTTCCTCTTCCGGTGGCTTCAAATCCCACTATTGAGTGCTATTGTAAGGCCCAATGCTAAATCGAGAGGAAGGATGATAAGTCTTTTAGGACACGAGATTTTATTTTGTTATTGTTACCCCACGCAGACAAAATCGACCTATCCACATGCTTGTTTATTTTACAATTGATGTATGTATGATGTTCATTTGATTACATGCCATTGTGAGTTATACTATGTTGTGAAGGTCAAAATTATAAAAGCACTTGTTCATTTATGTATCTTTTCACCATTTTCACACATTCACTTTGCTAGTCGAAACCATATGGGACCCACATAATCCTCGTCATTCTAGATGCTTGCAGAATTTTCCTCCTATTCTAGGAGGAGTTCCTAGTTTCTCCAACTCAACCACTCAAACATATCACACCCTCATGAGTGCTACTATTTTGGGATCAAATTTACTTAGTTCCACTTTTCTTGGGTCAAACACCCAAGGCCATCCATCTATTGGTTCTCCTTCACAAGGAGGTGGGAGTCAAACTTCTTCTCAAGGGAGAAGCACACACCCACCAAATCCCTCTCAAGGGACAGGTCCACTACCTACACACACAATGGCTGGAACTAATCCTCTGCCAAATATCCTTATTCCATACTTGACATCCCTCAACATTCTTGATTTAACCAAACTCATGAATGATCCCATTTTGCATGATGCTACTTGGCCCAATATGCCTACCAAGTTACCTTCAGACATTCCAACATTTGAAGGAAAACCGGGGGAAAATCCTACCAACCATGTTATGAACTTACACTTATGGTTCTCTTTAAACAACATCATGGATGATTCCATCTGCTTAAGGTTATTTCAAAGAAATCTCACTGGTCCAACAACCAAATGGTATGTGGACGACAAATTAGGGTCCCATGTGACCTTTGAATCATTGGCCAAGGCCTTTTTGTCCTTTTTCCAACTACTAGTTCGTCATGATACTGGCTTAGAAATTCTTTCTGAGTTCAAACAAACCACTGCTATCCATATCTCCGACCACATCCATGAATGGCGACGATGACATAGTTTGTGTAAAGTGGAAACCACTAAAGAACAACATCTTGATTGGTTTCTTAAATCACTCGTCTTTGTTATTTCCAAGGATGTAGCATCCAATTTTCCTCAATCAAAAGAGGAGGCCATCAAAAAGGCCCAATAGTTTGACCTCATCTATGCTCAATCAGGTTACTTGTACACATTATTACTTGATGCACCCAGACCCATACAATTTGTCCAGGACAAACCTAGAATGTCCCACGCTGCGGATGGGTTGATTGGTTCTATGACCCATCTCAACCCTTACGACCACTCATCACCCACTTATGGTGCACCTCAATTTTCACAACCATATGGAGGGGCATCTTATGACCCTCCTCCCACTCACCAATAGTCATATCCTGTTGCTTACCCTCCACTAATGGGTGGACCCCCATCGGGACCCATGATGCATCCAGTCTCTCAACCAAGTACAAGTTCACCCTCAACGCACGCATATAACCTCAATAGTAGTGGAAGTGCTTCCACTTCCTACACATTGTATGGATCATTTCCTCAAAACACTCCATATTTTCCATTTCCTGGTCCTCCCCAGTTGGTTTCTCCTCCACCAGGACAACCACATGCCAACATTAAATTTATTCAACCCTCTCCCATTCAACAACTTTATAATTTTGAACAATTGAATACAAAAAATCCATCCCATCTGCCAAATAACGCCAAGAAGAAAGGGAAAAATTGAAATAATGACAACCTGAGACCAGGAGGAAATAATCCCCAACAAACCCATCCCATTCGAGCAACCAGAATCAAGGCAACTAAAACCCCCAAGGGGGCACCAAAAAAAATAAACCACGACAAGGGAAGAACAATAACCTCAGAACTAAATTCCCTTGCACTCTATGTGGTGAGTATGGGAATTATACACACCACTACCCCCAAATTTTTTATTTCAAATAGATGAAAGAATCCATGAACACACATCGTCCTCCAGCACCACCTACCCCTCTGCAGGCCCCACAACAGTATTTGCAACTGCCACCTCTAGCTGTTTTGAAAAAACCTATTCCACACCAAGGTGTGATGAATACCCAATAGGATATCACCCCCGCCCCACAACAAATGGGGAAGTATCAAAACCCGGGCCCCAATCAACCCAAATATCTGACCAATCGCAACATCCTCCTTACCAGCGAATAAGAGATTCTGTTGCTAACACATGGTCATCAATACGGTGTTCCCTATGAATCTACCCGAACCACCTTAGAAGTGGCTCTAGCTACAACCAAAAAACCATTGATAATTCCACTCCCTAACACTTAACCAAACCCTCGCATCCCTCGCATGTCGTTACGATGAAATGTACATAACCCTCATGCTAGGGCAACCCATAACTATGGTCTGGTTGATGACTTACCACAATATCCTACAACCATGTCTGTATTGGAGGTCCTCCAAACCTATCCATCTCAGTGAAAATCCTTGATTTCCCCCTTGGGGGCAGTCGACCTAGCTAATACTTGACTCATCACTTTTGATCTAGATAGCGGAGAACCGAGCCTCCCCTCCATGGCATTTTTTCAGATACCAGTTAAGATCCGAAATATCATAGTTCATCAGTGTATCATCGATGAAGGTGCATCCACATGCATCATGTGCAAAGTAGTATGGAAAAAACTTGGCTCACCTGAGATAGTACCATCTTCCATCACCCTGAGAGCTTACGACGGTCGCCCCTCGTCCCCAGAATGGATATTCCAAAATGTCCTTGTATAACTTGGGGGAAAAACCATCCTTATTAACATTGAAGTTATCAACGCCCCAGTTGATTACAATATCTTGCTCGGACGTAGCTACATGTATTCTATGAAGGTGGTAGCCTCTTCTGTGTTTCAGATGATGTTGTTCCCCCACAATGGAAAAATTGTCACCATCGACCAACTTACACATTACGATCCTAATCATTTCGCCAAAATTGATAATATTCTCCCCCTTGTCCACACTAGCTCAGATGATGTTTTGGCCATTGACATGGGTCCCAAAATTTTCAAGGACTCATCTGTGTTGGGGGCATATCATGGAGCACCACCTCTCCTACACCCTTCGACACAAGTGTGTGTAGTATCTTCTAATGGAAAAGATATCAGAGACAATACTCCTCCCACCAAGGCCCCTCCCCACATCGAAGTTCCACCAATTGGAGAAATATTACCTCAAGAGTTCCCTAAGCACCCCACTGCACCAATTATACCAGATTCCCCCCCTCCTCCAGGGGAAAATCCTGGTTTGGGAGACAGTCCCCGAAGCCATTACCCAAATTCCCTTTATCTACCCCCCACCTGGTTTCCAAGAATTCTAGGTATCTTCTACTCTCAACCTTCCAAACATGGTTCTTTCCATCCCTGTATGGTATCTCCATCCACCCGCGATGGTCCCTAGGCCATATCTCCCTCCTCAGACAAAGGGATTAGCGATGCATATCCCAGTACAAGCTCATGCCACACCACACCCGCCCCCAACTAGTAGCAACACCGCCACCACTGGGGGAAGACAAAAGAATAACAAGCCCACAACTCTACTTCCTCCCTGAGCTCAACCTACTTGTGCACTGTGCGAATGAGAAGGACACCCCACTAACAAATGTCCTACTCTTCCTGAGTTGCGCAATCTTATCCAAGTCCCTTGAGCAGCCCCATTGCTCACCACTTCACCTAGTACATCAACTGCTACTACAGATCCCTCAACCACATGCAAGAAAGGGTTACAAACCAATTTCTCTTGCTCCATATGCTTATAATATGACCATTACACCCATCATTTCCAAGCTCTACCTCAATTCCACCAAATGTTATCCGCAGTACGCCAAACATCCATGGCTGAGCCCCTCAGGCTCTCCCTACTGCTGCTCACATCACTGACATTTGTTATGTTTCTTCATTAGTCTCCACATGAATGAGGTACCCTTCATAGTATCGTGACATTCGGTTCATGTCAAGTGAGCCTTCACACCTTGAGCACAATATCCCTTCTATGTCGTCATCCTCTGAGGCCAATAACACTTACTCGTCGATGGTTCCCACTGACATCGCCCAGGATCCCCTATTTTCTCTTAGTTTCCACTGTGATGAAGATATCCTAGAGGAAATCACTACCCATGATTTCCCATGGAATGCGCTCCATCATCGAGCACTTTTCCTTTCACAAGAGGTCTTTCATCCCCCTATCCAAGCCTCTCTGTACGCAATTGAAACCGAGGATTTTATTCCTTCGGGGCATATTGAATGGTTCGACATCCCTCTCCTTTCCCCCGATGCTTCTGAAGAAGGAAACATGGTGAACATCTCCCCCACTGTCAAAACTGACATTTCCATTAAATCGAGAATCATAGAAGAAATCACCATTTGTGCCACATGCTCCTCTGAAGAACTCAGAAATTGCAAAGCTATCTTTTAGGAATACCAAGATAGTTTTTCCTGGTCATATACGGAGATGCCTGGCCTCGATCCATCTAAAGTAAAAAATTGAATTGACACATGACCAGATGTCTCCCATGTTCATCAAAAGAATCACCCCCTTCACCCATCCAAAGCTGTAGCTATCAAAGCCGAAATTGACAAGTTACATGCTGTTGGGTTCATCTACCCTATTGTGTACACTTCGTGGGTCTCCAACCCCGTCCCTGTTAACGAAAAAATAGGGGACCATTCGCATCTGCATAGACTTTCATGATCTTAACCATTTTTTTCCCAAAGACAACTTTCCAACCCCTTTCATTGACCAAATCATCGATGATTGTGCCGACCATGAGGAGCTTTCCTTTATAGACGGGTTCTCCGGTTATAACCAAATTCAAATCCACTGAGCCCTGAGTCTAGTGTCTCATCATCTTCAAAGTTTTTTCCAATAGTTTCTCAAGGTTTGGCTGGGAGCCCTGAAGCTTGTCTTTGTATGTTTCCTGTTCTCTTTTTTCCCATGTTGACTTGCAGCCTCTTGTGGCTCTTCTAATAGAGGTTTGAGAATCTCCTAGTTCTCCTTCCTCCTCTGAGTCCTCTAATTCTTGAACTTCCTCCTCATCTTTTGATAATTTTTCTTTAGAGCTCTCTGCTACATTTCCACCTTTGAATGAGCCAGAGGGGGTCTCTTTGGCTTGGGATTTTACCTTTTGAGTCTCACCCTCTTGAACTTCCTCTATTTCCGAGCTTAGAGGCCCAAACTTGTTCTCTTTCCCCATCAGTGGAGGATTTTGCTGAGTAGGGGCCGACTGAGGGCCTTTGCCAGATTTGGCACTGGTCTTGTGGGGTTTATGGGAAGAATTGACGTGCTTGATCTGATTCCATCCCTCCTCCTTCCCTTTCTCTGCCTCATCATTGGTCAGACAACCTCTGACAAAGTGGCCATAAACATGGCATTTTCGGCACTTGAAGGGCATATGATCGTAATCTATCTTTTGCACATGGGTCCAGATGCCGACATTGATTTTTATGGCCTCTGTAAGACCCACCTCTAGATATACCTCCACACCTATAAATTTACCCAGGGCATTGCCTATGTGCTTCAGTGAGTCCCAGTTCCAACAGTGGACTAGAAGGTTTGGGAGCCTGAACCATACCGGGACCGCAGAGGGAACATTGGCTGCAGGGTCTAAGTCCGATGTCCATTTGTTAAGATATAGACCCTGAGGGCCCATGAAGTAGGGGCCATTCCAGAAGATCATATCCTTGTCCTCTTTCGAAGTGAACTCGAACATGAAGTAACCTCTCCCCAAGAAGTAGGAGGTTACGCTGTTTTTGATTAATGGAGCCCAGTTTTTTCTGACCTAGTTCTTTGTGGATTTTGGAGAGGGCCAGAGCCCTATGAACTGTCCTATGAGAGCACGATGTACCAGAGACAATGCAACCTGGATCGGTCCCTCTGGAGGAAGAGAAATCTCAGGGATCTCTTCTAGTTTCTTCACAAACTTTGTTGCTTCATGTTTCTTGTTCTTTGGCAAGGATGCCGGCAGCTTATTGAATGTGTCTACAGTAGAGGGCGGAGATGGAGGAGGGGGCATGCCCAGATCCTCCATGGAGGCGAGAGAAACCTAGCTCCAGGCATGATGCAGTCTAGTCTAGCCTCACGCAATCGCAACCGGGTTCATAGTTAAGATATTTCCTTACCATGCCATGTTATTCCTTGCCTTACCTTACCATTCCATACCATGCCTTTCCTTGCCAAGCCATGCCTTGCCTTGAATTTCCTTTCCTTTCCTTTCCATGTTGTGCCTTTCCTTGTCATGCCATGCCATTCCACACCTTGCCATGCCATGACATGCCTTGCCATGCCATGACATGCATTGCCTTGATTTGTCATGCCATTCCTTGTCTTTCCTTTCCATTCCTTTCCTTTACTTGCCTTTCCATGCCATGCCATGCCTTTCCTTTCCTTGCCACGCCATGCCATGCCTTTCCTTTTCAATCCATGCCTTTCCTTTCCATGTCATTCCATGCCATGCCTTGCATTTCCTTGCCTTTCTATTCCATGCCTTGCCTTTCCATGCCATTCCTTTCCTTGCTTTCACTTTCCATGCCATGTCATTCCATGCCTTTCCATGTCATGAATTGCATTTCCATGCCATGCCTTTACTTACCTTGCCATGCCATGCCTTTCATTGTATTTCCTTTCCATTCCATTCCTTTCCATGCATTTCATTTCCATTCCTTTCCTTGACTTGCCTTGCTTTACAATGTTGTGCCATGCCATGCCTTGCCTTGCCTTTCCATGCCATCCCATGCCATGCCTTACCTCTTCATGTCATGGAATGCATTTCCTTTCCTTGCCTTTCCTTTTCTTGCCTTGTCTTGCCTTGCCTTGCCTTGCATTGGAAACCATGCCTTGTCTTGCCATGCCATGTCATTCCATTCCTTTCCATGCCATGCCATGCCATGCCTCGCCATGGCATGTCTTTCCTTGCCAATCCTAGAATTTCCATGCCTTTCCATGCCATGCCTTGTCTTTCCTTGCCTTGCATTACCTTGCGAGGCCATACCTTTCCTTGTCATGCCATGCCATGCCATGCATTGCCATGCCTTGCATTGTCTTCACTTTCCATGCCATGCCATGCCTTGTCTTGCCATTGCTTGCCTTGCCATACCATGCCTTGTCTTGCCATGCCATACCTTTCCTTTCCATGGCATGGCATGGCATGCCATTCCTTTCCTTTCCATGCCATGCCTTTCCTTTTCATGCCATGCCATGCCTTGGCTAATCACAATTCATCTAAAAGGTACTTTCATTGTGATACTCATAAAACTAATTGTTTCAGTGCATGTGTTTTGCAGATGGTTTTATAATTATGGTTAAGGAATTAGGGTTGTTGACTAATATGGGTCAATGGATTAGGGGTTTTGGATTCTGTAGGATACTATATGTATATTGCATTGTAAACATTGAATATGATGAATAGAATATTAGAGGTGCAACTCTAAACAAGTTACTAGTTTTCCCAGTTTGGGTTTCCAGGGTAAAAATCTTTGTGTAATGTGTGTGTGCCATTGTATCTTTTATGTTTTTATTAAGAATTAATTTGCAACAGTTTATTGTACAAGCTTAAAATATAAACTTGGAAGTGGTACCTTTCATAGTTTTAATGAAATTCTCTTGAATATGAGGTAGCTTCATAAGTTCAAATAGGGAAATATTAGCCTTAGTTCTTTTCAAATATTCCAAAAAATCCTAATCCAATTTGGATGGAGGGGTAGAAGAAGTAATATTCTTTTCACGAGAGGGTGTCTTCTAAGTGGTGGGTATTGTCTTAGTAGTTTCATAAGAGGAAGGGGGATTGGAATATTATTCCTTACTTGCACTCCTGGTGGTTACTACATTTTGATACATATGTGTTTCTTCAACATCTTCTTCTTATTCTCCTAATCCAAATGAGATATCCCAAAAATAATTCACTTGTTTTTCCTTTTTTTCCTCGGGTTCATGAAATTGATCATGTTTTTCATCTTCCCCCTCCCATTCATCTTTAGATTTAGTTTTTTTTACAACTTTCCCAATATTGGAAGGATTGATAAAAATCTTCCATGTTAATACCTTCTAAAGAAGGGGGAGTGGTCTTATTGGTAGGAGGAGTGCTCTTCTCTTTCTTGGGTTGAAACTTAAAAAAATTCTTGGGATTAGAGGATCCTTCTCCACAATTATTCTTCAAATCAATTATCTCATTGGAGAGTTTCTTAGAAATTCTCTAGAGGGCCTCCATGTCTATGGAATCATAATCCTTCTTATCTACAAAGGGCTTGTTCGTAGTTGTCTTAGTTTTAGTATTACCTTTTTATTTTGAAGAGTCAACCCCATGGTTACCTTTCAGACTCAACATGTCCTTCTCAACTTTAATGTCTTCTTTAAAATGTTGCTTCAAGAGTACTTTTCTCATCCCTCTTAACAAAAATTGTCATGGAAACAAGGAGGGATGAATTATAGAATTCAATGGAAACGTCTTCAACAACCTTGGAATCTTGAGGAATTTTATTCATTAAAGTAAGAAATCATTGATTGAAATATTTT
>ML780454.1:230928-242484 GCA_009831015.1 Picea engelmannii | reverse complement strand
ATTGCTATATTGATCTTGCTTTCTTATCCATGTCGTTTTCTGAGGTTCTTATTTGTGACTCTTTTGAGGTTCTTTAGGAGGAACTGTCATTCTGAAATTTTTGGCCATGTGTCCAAAATTGTTACATTTGTAACATTCCACTTTAGTGCTCAAAGATTCAAACCCATTGTAACTTCTTCTCTGTGTTTCACTAGGTCTTCTTGAATAACCCCTTTGTGTATGGCTCTCAAAGTAGTTATTGTTCCTGTTGTTAGCTCTACAATTTACAACTTTATGTCCAAAATTATTACATGAATAACATAAACCAAAAAATATAGTTTGATACCTAGTAGTTGAATATCTTATGAAAGGAGGTGCTCTTATGAATCCTTCTTCTTCTTGAGGCCTGTCTATATGTTGTTGATTCTGAAATCTGAATCTTATCAGTGGAGGAGTGTCCCTGTAATCTTCCTTGCATATATTTTTATCCCATTTGAGTGCTTCTACATAGCTTTTTGGATTTGTTTCTTGCTCTGTTGTTTTGGAACTTGATCCCTTTTCTGTCTGATTGTATCCAAGTCTGGACTTGTCAAGATAAGATTTTTGACTGCTGATAATGTCATCCAAAACTTTTGAGCTATTCTGCATATTTTTCTTTTGAATATCCTTTCTTAGTGTGACAATCTCTGCTTCCAGGTTTCCAATGATCCTATCCTTTCCTTCTAGCTATTCTTTGAGTGCTTCTTCAATTTTTTTATCTTCTTCTATTTAAACCTTCAATTTTGTGATCATTTGTTCTAGTTCTTGAGTGTCTTTTTTCTTATCTAGTTTTTCTTGTAGTTTCTTGTTTTTCTTCTTTTCTCTTTTGATAACTTCTATGACACTCATTAATTATTCTCGGAAGTCAACTTCTGCCTCTTCAATTTCTTCTTCATATGCTTCTTCTTATTCTTCTTCGGAGTCTTCTTTATCATAGTCTTATACTTCTATGAATAGAACTCTCCCTGTTTCACTGTCACTGAGTTCTTCTTCTTCTGATGATGAGATGTCTTCTTTGGTGCAAAATATTTTCTTGAAAATTTTATTTGTAGTTAGTTTACCTTTATATGTTTGTCTGCATTTTGAGTAACCTTCATCATTTCTCTTTTTCTTATGAGGACATTTGTTAGCAAAATGACCAATACCATCACAATTAAAACAAATTAAAGGAAGCTTACCTCTATACTTACTGTTGGTTCCCTTGTTCAGTCTTTTGATGAAGTTGGAAACTGCTCCATCATCTTCCGAGACGTCGTTGTTCCTGCTATATTCTTCTTGTTCCTTTTTTTTTTGCTTTGATCTTTTGGATGCTTTGAAGGCTGCTTCTTTTACATCTGGATTTTCCTGTTCAGTTCTCATCTCATATGCTGTGAAGATTCTTTGAAGTTCATCCATGCTTATTAAGTTTAGATCCGATCTTTTTTCTAGTGCTAATATCTTAGGGTTAAATCTCTTACGAAGAGATCTTAGTACCTTTTGAACAATTACAGATTCTTCAATATCTTCTCTCAATCCTATGATTGCATTCACTATTTCATCGACTCGTAAGAAGTAGGCTGCGATATCTTCATCTTTATTCATTTTTAGTTGTTCAAACTGGCCTCCGTAAGTTTGAAGCTTTGCTTCTTTGACTTTTGAATCTCCTTCATAAATATTTCGAAGCTTGTCCCAAATATCTTTAGCAGATTTACAATGTGCAACTTTGGTGAATACCGTATCACTGAGACCATTCAAAAGTGCAATTTTGGCTTTGGGATTATTCTCATCGAGTTTCACTGCTTTGTCATTTGTTGGTGGAACTGTTGGTGCTGTGTATCCATCTACAATTGATTGCCAAACTTGAAATCCCTGTGCATGTATATATGTCTTCATCGTTATGCTCCAAAAAACATACTTTTGTCCATCAAACTGTGGTATTCCATTTTTATATGAGTTGGTACTCTCCATGATCTACCTTTCAGTGGTTAAATTGATTTCTAAAGGAACCTGCTCTGATACCAATTGTTGGATTACTAAGAGGGGGGCTGAATCAATAATAACGTAATTATAATCATTTTTCTTTAAATGTTATATCAATGTAGAATTATTATCCAATAATGAGCAGTATGAAATAAACAATCACACACATACACAGTACACCAGTGTTTTACGTGGAGACCCAAATCGGGGGAAAACCACATAATGTTTTTTCTTATATGTCTTGAAGAATTACATTCATTGGAAGTACTAACTTCCTTTGTTTTCTAGCTGTAACTGGAAGGAGGCTCCAACCCCCTAGTTTCTAAGGCTACAACCTAAGGGAAGCTCCAACTCCCCAATTCTCTGGATACAACTAGAAGTAGGCTACAACCCTCTATGTTCTTTGGCTAAAACTAGAAAGTGGCTACAACCACCTGTCCTTGCCCCGTCCTGCCACCCTGAAGTAGAAATAGAATGATGGAACCATTGTCACACTATCACTATGAGATATACTACTGTAAACCTATACCAATAAATCTGAGCCATGCATCGACCATGCGACAACCTATACCTCAACCTGTAATCAATTTGTACCATAAACAAGTGCATCAACCATGCACCAACCTGTACCAAACAACCTGTAATCAACCTGTAACATAAACAAGTGCATCCACCATGTACCAATTATGTACCAATCATGTGTCAACTACTCATCAACTATGACTCATCAATATGTACCAACATCATCAACTATAAACCTCATGTATGTGTCAACTCATTAACTACTTGTCTCAACCATGTACTCAACATGTACCTCAACCAAAATCCATCATCAATTTCATCATCCAAATCTGATTTGTAGATCTGTAATAGACCCAGTGTATATGATCACATTCCTGCAAACCTTTCTTAACTTTAACAACAAGTGACTAACATTTTCATCAAACTTTTCTTTAGTCTCACATGCCTAGTTTTGGATTAGTCTACAACCCTAACTTGAAGTAATCATAACTTTGAACCTGTAATATATAAAGATATGAAACTAATACACAATGTTCTTCAGTGTTTTTTATGAAATTCCCCTAGGTTTCACTACTTTTAACCTCTCATAAAATGAGTTATAGCAAAAATGACATACCTTGCTGAATTCTGGCTTATTCTAGAGAGGGACCTTGTAGAGCGTTTCCCACACAAAATATTCGTTGAATTGATTTGAAGCTATTACAAAGACTACTAAATACTATACCCTAACCAACACATTTGGTCTCACTAAATTTGTATATGCTATGAAGAAGTTATGACGTTTTTACCCGAAACACTTGTTTTTGACTAGTTTCAGGACTAGCCACAAACCCTATTTTCCACCTAGTGTAACTTTCAAAATACAATGACCCACAAGATGAATTTTTTACCACATATACTTGGGTATGTTTTATCAATGGCATAGAAATTTCACGGTCTGAATCATTATAGAAAAAATGTTATAGCGAAAATGGTGAGATGACCTGTAAATAATATACCTTAGAAAACACCATCAAAAGAATTTATCCTTCCTTGCATTTTGGTCTTCTTTTCTTCACCTTCCCTCAGAATTTAGGCTTAGATATCTTTGGTTACCTCAGACACCTATATATATTCAATATTATCAAGTGTTATTAAAATGAGAGAGCCTTGCCTCTTATTTATACTCTCCAAGTAGCTTCCTTAAAAACATTTTCTAGCTCACTTGGCCCACTTTCCTTATTTTAGGGTTAACCCACTTCTAATTTCTCCATTAAATTTATTATTGAAATAATTTATTTTGTATTCAATTTGAATTATATAATAAACTCATCACTTCACTTTATTATTTACCTTTTAAAATCTCTTAAACCACTTTGACTACTTTGACCTTTTGGGGCTTCTAGATGACATATGAGGGTCCTCCAACTTCGTAAGGCCATAAATCTCAAACCATGAGGAGTTATGTGACATTCCACATACCAACAGAAATTGAATGACATGTACTATCCATCTAGAATAGTATTACCTTCAAATATAGAAAAAATCATATCGTTATCCATCAAACAAACTTGGGTCCATTACCCAAACTTGGGTTCTCCAACTTCACATGGTCATAACTCTCTAACCGCGAGGAGTTATGTGACGTTATACAAACCACTGGAAATGTCATGACAAGAACTATCCATCTAGGATAGTTTCCCTAACAAATTCACTGTCCTTCATCTCATTATTCCATAATTAAGCATGGTTTCTCTTACTCCGCAAAGCATCTTCCCATGAGGGATTTCACCATAAGGGGACCCCTTTGGAGTTCATCCATATTTACTTCTTATCAACCATGAAAAAAAATAATGAGTCATATTTGCATCAAACAATCTTGGTTCCATTACGCAAACCTTTGTGCTATGGGGCTTTCTTCAAGGGTTGACATCAATGACAACCAACCTTAATCAACAATCTCCCCCTTTGGCATTGATGGAAACACTATGATGAAATACTGAAATCATATCATTCATGATCCCCCTAGAACCATGCCTCTCTCACCTACATCTGATAAATCTACCTCTATCCTCTGTATCTGATAAATCTCTCCCCCTTTGTCATCAATGACAAATGTATCTTTCCATCTGGGGCTGCTCCCCCTGACTGAACTGTCCTCTTATAGTTCTTCCTTGTGTACATCTAAGACATATAAGATAAGCATTCAAAAAACATTCATTTTGGAGAAGAAATAACTCCAAGTCTTTGGCGAAGATATTCAAAGGCTTCCCATGGAAGTGGTTTCGTAAAGATGTCTGCCACTTGTTCTTTTGTGCCCACATACTCAACTCTAATATTCTTTTCTGCAACCTGTTCCCATAGAAAGTGATACTTGATTGGAATGTGCTTCATCTTGGAGTGCATCACCGAGTTTTTTGAGATACTAATGGCACTTGTATTATTACAATATATTAGAATGGGCTCATCAGACTCAACCTATATATCTGTCAAAGTTTGTTTCATCCAAAGAAACTGTGTACAATATGTTGCTTTTGCAATATACTCTGCCTCGGTTGTAGATAGAGATACTGATGATTGTTTCTTGCTTAGCCATGATACCAAAAACTCACCTAAGTAGAATGCTGCTCTATTGGTGCATTATCGGTCATCAATACATTCTTCCCAATCTGCATCTGTGCAGGTAATAAGTGATAGATCTTTTCCTTTTGGATACCGTAATCCAAAATCTTATGTTCCTTTGAGATATCTAAAGATCCTATTTATTGCTAATACATGTGATTCCTTTGGTGTTGCTTGAAATTGTGCCACCTGTCTAACTACCTGCATTACATCTGGTCTGAATGTTGTCACATATAGTAGGCTGCCAATCATTGAACTATATTTCCTCTGATATGTAGACTTCGAATCATCATCTTTTCTCAACTTACAACTGGTTTGCATGGGAGTGATAACTAGTTTGCAATCTTCCATTCCAAACCTCTTTAACATTTCTCTGATATACTTGGTTTGAGAAATAAAAATTCCTTGGTTGCTTTGACGTATCTAAAGTCCCAAAAATAAGGATAGTTCTCCAAGTAACGACATTTCAAATTCATTCTGCATGTCTTTTGGAAATTTCTGGCTTAACTTGTCATCATCACTACCAAAAATAATATCATCAACATAAACTTCAATTAATAAAATATTACCTTGAATTACCTTGATGTAGAGGTTGTTGTCTACACTTCCTTTTCTGAACCCTGCCTGCTGCAGATACCTATCTAGTCTGGAGTACCATTCTCTAGGAACCTGTTTTAGACCATACAAGGCCTTCTTTAATTTACACGCATAGTCTGTGTTCTCTGACAAATGAAATCCTTCTGGTTATTCAATGTAGACTTCTTCTTCAAGTTCCCCATTCAGAAAAGATGATTTTCAGTCCATCTCATATACTTTAACATTTTTGGAGCATGCATAAGCTAAAAACAAACTGATTGCTTCCATTCTGGCAACTGGGGAAAATGTCTCTTCAAAGTCGGTTCTTTCAATCTGTGCATATACTTTACATACCAATCTAGCTTTGCTCATTGTAACCTATCCATATTCATTCAATTTATTCCTGAAAACCCATTTTGTGTTGATCACATTCTTATTCTTTGGTCTTGGAACCAATTCCCAAGTGTCGTTTTTCTCGATTTGATCCAATTCTTCATCCATGTCCTTATTCCAAAATTCATCCTTGCTAGATTCTTCAAAACAGTTTGGTTCAATTGTAGATACGAGTGCTAGGTGTGTTTGTTCTGGTGAACGGATTTTTCTTGTAGTCTCAACTCCTGCATCTTTGTTTCCAATAATTTGATCTAAAGGATGATTCCTCCTGTACTCGTTTGCTAGGTGTCTTTGAAGATACTTGTTGAACTTGCTCTTCAGCTTCTGTTGGATTCTCTTCATCTTCATCTTCCTCTTCTACTTCGTTTTCATCATCTTCTTCAAAAAGTTGTTCCATTGATTTGTTTTGTTCTTCCTTTGATTCCGGTCTGTGTGTTTCATCAATTGTTATGTTGATGCTTTCCATAGATTTGTTTAATCTTAGATTGTAACACTTGTATGTTTTCCTTGTACTTTAGTAATCAAGAGGTATTTCTTTGTCCACACAAGAGTCAAACTTTTCTATTCTGCCATCTTCTCTTTTGATGTAGCATTTGCTTCCAAAAAATATGAAGTGTTTCACATTTTTTGGTCTTCCTTTCCATAGCTCGTAGGGAGTTTTATCAGTGTTGTTTATGATCATTACTCTATTTTGAATGTGAACTGTTGTATGCACTACCCTTTTCCAAAAAATATCTGTCAACTTTAAATCCATTATCATTGTTAAAGCCATTTCTTGTATTGTCTTGTTCTTTCTTTCAACAACTCCATTATATTGAGGTGTCCTAGCGACAGAGAATTGTCTTTTTATTCCATGATTGCTGCAGTAGTCCATAAATTCCTTTGAGGTGAATTCTCCTCCATTATCCGATCTTAAGAATTTGATTCTTGAATCCATCTCATTTTCAACCATTTCCTTGTAGATCTTGAAGTTTTCAAAATCTTCTGACTTGTTCTTGAGAAAGAAAAATGCAGTCATTCTTGTATAATCATCAAATAATAACATAAAATATCTCTCACCTTTTAAGCCTTTTGTTGTAGTTGGTCCAACTAGATCAATATGCACAACTTCTAGTGGTTTTTTTGTTGAATATTCGTTTGATTTGAACCTGGTCTTTGTTTCCTTTCCTTGTTGGCAATGCTTTCATAAAGTGTTGGTTGGTTTCGTGATTTGGGGCATTTTTTGACTTCTTCTCTTTTGTTGACTTTGACAAGGTTATCAAAATACATGTGACCCATTCTTATGTGCCATAGCCAACTTTCATCTTCCTTTCCTAGACAACACTTTTCATTTCCAATTTCGATTAACACATATATGTTGCTTGAATTTTTTGCAGCTGTAGCGACCAATTTCCCTGAACCTTCTTTTCTTATCTCACACTTTTGTGAATCGAAAGTAACTTTATGACCTTGGTCACACATTTGACTCACACTTAAAAGATTATGTTTCATATCTTCTACTAGTAGAACATTTTCCTCCTTTTCATTCTTGTTCCCAATTCAGACTGTGCCTTTTCCAATGATTTTGGCTAAATCATCATTTCCGAAGGAGATTTATCCATCTCTTTCCTTTCATAATGTAAGAAACTTGTCTCTATCACCTGTCATGTGTTTTGAACATCCAC
This sequence comes from Picea engelmannii, assembly GCA_009831015.1. Lineage (NCBI taxonomy): Eukaryota > Viridiplantae > Streptophyta > Pinopsida > Pinales > Pinaceae > Picea > Picea engelmannii. Next base: position 234,751 of record ML780454.1, on the reverse strand, counting down.
TATCAACATACCAACCACGTTTCTTCTCTTTAGCTTGTAGAGCGACTATGCATTCTTCATTTCTATATTGATCTTTCTTTCTTATCCATGTCGTTGTTTGAGGTTCTTGTTTGTGACTCTGTTGAGGTTCTTTAGAAGGGACTGTCATTCTACAATTTTTGGCCATGTGTCCAAAATTGTTACATTTGTAACATTCCACTTCAGTTCTCAAAGATTCAAACTTGTTGTAACTTCTTCTCTGTGTTTCACTAGGTCTTCTTGAATAAAACCTTTGTGTATGGCTCTCAAAGTAGTTATTGTTCCTGGTGTTAGCTCTGCAATTTACATCTTTATGTCCAAAAATATTACTTGCATAACATAAACCAAAAAATATAGTCTGATACCTGGTAGTTGAAGATCTTCTGAAATGAGGTGCTCTTATGAATCCTTCTTCTTCTTGAGACATGTCTATCTGTTGTTGATTCTGAAATCTAAATCTTCTCGGTGGAGGAGTGTCCCTGTAATCTTCCTTGTATATCTTTTTATCCCCTTTGATTGTTTCTGCATAGCTTTTTGGATTTGTTTCTTTCCTTATTGTTTTGGAGCTTGATCCATTTTCTATCTAATTGTATCTAATTCTGGACTTGTCAAGATGAGATTTTTGACTGCTGATAATGTCATCCAGAAATTTTGAGCTATTCTGCATATTTTTCTTTTGAATATCCTATCTTAGTGTGACAATCTCTACTTCCAGGTTTCCAATTATCATGTCCATTCCTTCTAGTTATTATTTGAGTTCTTATTCAATTCTTTTATCTTCTTCTAATTGAACCTTCAATTTTGTGATCATTTGTTCTATTTCTTGAGTGTCTTTTTTCTTATCTAGTTCTGCTTGTAGTTTCTTGTTTTTCTTCTTTTCTCTTCTGATAACTTCTATGACACTCATTAATTCTTCTTGGAATTCAACTTCTGCCTCTTCAATTTCTTCTTCATATGCTTCTTCATATTCTTCTTCAGAGTCTTCTTTATCAGAGTCTTCTACTGCCATGGATAGAACTCTCCCTGTTTCACTGTCACTGACTTCATCTTCATCTGATGATGTGATGTCTTCTTTGGTGCAAAACCTTTTCTTGAAAACTTTCTTTGTAGTTATTTTACCTTTATATGTTTGTCTACTTTTTGAGTAACCTTCATCATTTATCTTTTTTCTTATGAGGACATTTGTTAGAAAAATGACCAATACCATCACAATTAAAACAAACTAAAAGGAAGCTTACCTCTACACCTACCGTTGGTTCCCTTGTTCATTCTTTTGATGAAGTTGGCCACTTCTTCATCATCTTCTGAGACGTCCCTGATGCTGCTATATTCTTCTTGTTCCTTTTTCTTTTTCTTTGATCTTTTGGATGCTTTGAAGGCTGCTTCTTTTACGTCTGGATTTTCCTGTTCAATTCTCATCTCATATGTCGTGAAAATCCCATGCAATTCGTCCATGCTTATTGAGTTTAGATCTGATCTTTCTTCTAGTGATGATGAATCTCATAGGAAGAGATCTTAGTACCTTTTGAACAATTACAGATTCTTCGATTTCTTCTCCCAATCTTATGATTGCATTCACTGTTTCATCGACTCGTAAGAAGTAGGCTGCAATATCTTCATCTTCCTTCATTTTTAGTTGTTCAAACTTATCTCTGTAATTTTGAAGCTTTGCTGCTTTGAATTTTGAATCTCCTTCATAAATATTTCGAATCTTGTCCCAAATATCTTTAGCATATTTATAATGTGAAACTTTGGTGAATACCGTATTACTGAGACCATTCAAAAGTGCATTTTTGGCTTTAGAATTATTCTCACCGAGTTTCACTGCTTTGTCATTTGTTGGTGGAACTACTGGTGCTTTGTATCCATCTATAATTGATTGCCAAACTTGAAATCCTTGTTCCTATATATATGACTTCATCATTATGCTCCAAGAAACATACTTTTGTCCATTAAACTATGGTATTCCATTTTTATACGAGTTAGTACTCTCCATTTTTATACGAAATTGATTTCTGAAGGAACCTTCTCTGATACCAATTGTTGGATCACTGAGAGGGGGGGTGAATCAGTAATAGCGTAATTATAATCATTTTTCTTCAAATGTTATATCAATGTAGAATTATTATCCAATAATGAGCAGTAATAAATAAATAATCACACACATACACAGTACACCAGTGTTTTATGAGGAAACCCAAATCGAGAGAAAACCACATAATGTTTTTTCTTTTATGTCTTGAAGAATTACATTCATTAGAAGCACCAACTTCCTTTGTTTTCCAGCTACAACTGGAAGGATGCTCCAACCCCCTAGTTTCTCAGGCTACAACCTGAGGGAATCTCCAACTCCCCAACTCTCTAGTTACAACCAGAAGGAGGCTACAACCCCCTATGTTCTCTAGCTAAAACTAGAAGGTGGCTACATCCACCTGTCCTTGCCCTGTCTTGCCACCCTGAAGTAGAAGTAGAATGATGGAACCACTGTCACACTATCACTGTGATATATACCATTGTAAAACTGTACCAATAAATCTAAACCATGCATCAACCTGTACCTCAACCTGTAATCAACCTGTACCATAAACAAGTGCATCAACCATGCACCAATCTGTACCAAACAACCTGTAATCAACCTGTACCATAAAAAAGTGCATCCAACCATGTACCAAGTATGTACCTATCATGTTTCAACTACTCATCAACTATGAATCGTCAATATGTACCAACATCATCAACTATACACCTCATGTATGTGCCAACTCATCAATTACTTGTCTCAACCATGTACTCAACATGTACCTCAACCAAAATCCCTCATCAATTTCATCATCCAAATCTGTTTTGTAGCTCTATAATAGACCTGGTGTATATGATCACATTCCTTTAAACCTTCCTTAACTTTAACAATAATATACTATCATTTTCATCAAACTTTTCTTTAGTCTCACATGCCTAGTTTTGGATTAGTCAACAACCCTAACTTGAAGTAATCATAACTTTGAACCAGTAATGTATAAAGATATGAAAATGATATACAATTTTCTTCAATGTGTTTTATGCAATTCCTCCAGGTGTCACTACTTGGAACCTCTTAGAAAAGGAGTTATAGAAAAAATGACATACCTTGCTAAATTCTGGCTTATTCTAGAGAGCGACCTTGTAGAGTGTTCCCCATACAAAATATTCATTGAATTGATTTGAAACTATTACACAACATACTACGGACTGTACCCTAACCAACACATTTATTCTAACTTAATTTGGATCTGTTATGAATAAGTTATGACTTTTTTACCCGAAACATCTATTTTTTACTAGTTTCAGGACTAGCCACAAACCCTATTTTCCACGGAGTGTAACTCCAAAAATACAACGAACTGCAAGATGAATTTTTTACCATAGATAATTTTGTATGTTTTCTCAATGGAATAGCAATTTAACTGTCGAAATCATTATAGAAACAAATTTATAGCGAAAATGGTGGGATGACCTATAAATAACATACTTTAGAAAGCACCATCAAAATAATTTATCCTTCCTTGCAATTTGGCCTTCTTTTCTTCACCTTCCCTCAGAATTTCAGCTTAGGTATCCTTGGTTACATAAGATATCTATAGATATTCAATATGCTCAAGTGTGATTAAAATGAGAGAGCCTTACCTCTTATTTATACTCTCCATGTAGCTTCCTTAAAAACATCTTCTAGCTCACTTGGCCCACTTTCCTTATTTTAGGGTTAACCCACTTCTAATTTCTCCATTAAATTTATTATTGAAATAATTTATTTTGTATTCACTTTGAA
>ML780454.1:130910-220405 GCA_009831015.1 Picea engelmannii | reverse complement strand
AGAAAAGAGTCTTGATTGCTTCGTCCTGGAGATCATTATATTTAGATTTTTGAAGGGTATAGGTAAATCTTTCTAGAAAATCCTCAAGACTTTCTTCATCTTGTTGTTGCATTTTGAAGATGTCATTCCGAGAATCCTTGGTTTTGCAATAGTCCCGGTACTTCTTTAAATTTTTTTCCTTCATATCTTCCCAAGATCTAATGCTGTATTCTCCTAAACTCATGAAACAACGTAATGCATAATTTTTCAGGGTGGCAGGAAATAATTTCAATTTATGTGCATCCTGGAGATAGTTATAACTTCTGCACAGGATGTCGAACTCAAAAAGAAAGACATCTGGGTCTTCACTATTTTTCCCATGGAAGGTTGGTAGTGTTGAAAGAGGGATATTTTTCATATTAACATCCTGGACTAAATCCAAAATAGGAAACCCAAAGGTGATTTCTGGTGTTAACACATTCTCTGCTTGTTCTTCACCTTCATTTTCAATATGAATTTCCCCATGTAAGTCTCTCCCTCTTTCTCCCATGTTAAAAGGATTACCAAGAATTGTATATGCAATCCGATCTTTCTTTGGTGAGGGTGTGAAATCCCACCTTTATGGATTCTTTTTGTCATAAGTGTTATCTCCTATTGGTCCTTTTGAGGATCCTATGGCCTTTGATTCCACAGTTGTAGTTGTTATCTGTGAAACTATAGAGTTAGGGTTCCCGAGAAGAGCTTGTATTTTCTCTGGATCAACTGTGTCATCCAGGGCTGGATCACCAGGATTTTGAGTTTGTTGATGTATGGTGTTTCCTGGTTCTAGGTTTTGTTCTATGGTTTCCTCAGCCATAATTTCAGTCTCAGTTTCTATCGCTTTTTGGGTGGATGTTTCTTATTTTTGTGGTTTTATATTTCTCCTAAATCTACCTCTAGGATCTCTATTTCTCATGAAGTCATACTAAATGAAAGAAAAGAAACTAAAATTGAGTTTCAGAGTACCTGTGATAACTGCTATGTTGGTTCTCACCCTTTTGTTTCCACAACTCCTCTTACTATCAACCTACTAACATACCACACCAAACTAAGTGCATTCTAAAACTAATCAAGAGAACTATCTAACTTACCTTTTAAACAACTCCCCGACAACGGCGCCAAAAATGTCAGGCTGCTATATTAAAGATTTTAATGACTTGAAACACTGAATTGTCAAACCAGAGCAAGTAAACTTAGAGTTGCTACATTGTATGTGCAGGTAAGATTCTAATCCCTATCTAAATACTTATTCTTATAAGAAAACACAAACTCACTCTGAGAAACTGAATCCTAATGACTATCTTGAAACTTATCATCTCCTATGTAATTCATCAACAGAAAAAAAAACAGTCCTATGCCTAAGTGCAGGTGCTTCTATTTCTACTCTAATGTAATTTCACAAGACTATCTACCACTATATTTAATCATCTACTCATTACTATTTCTATCTAAGCCATAACAAAAAGAGTATTTCCTAAAATTCTTTTTAATCTAAGCATAAAAAATAAATCTAAATTTATCCACAGGAAAACAAAGAAATATCCTACTTACCCTACTGGTACCGGAAGCTCCCTCTAATTCGATTGCAACCTAACTATCCTAACAAAACAGAGTAATCTAACTATCCTAACCAAAGAAAAGCAAATTCAAACTCTAAGTTACGTTCAGATTGAAAACTGGAAACAAAGCAAACCTAGTTCATGCTCTCAACTCTACAGGAATCAACCATGCTTTCAACACTCATCAACATAGAAGATATTAATATGCTGGAAACGATACAGTTGAAGAATAATTTAAGCAAGAATCTGAACAAGTTAATTCCCAAACTCTAAGCTAACATGCATGCAAATCATAAGATCGTGAAATAAACTAAATCTAAGACAGAGAAAATCAACGAATTGAACCTATTTGGCGGGCCCAACCAAAAGGTACAATTGCCGAAAGGAAAAACCAGAACTACTCAAATCATTCTACACAAACACTGGCCATGCTTCACGCTCCATTTACTCAGAGAAATAACTCAAATCGTATGACAGTAAAATAACATAACGCAAAGGCAGATTATATTCAGAAATGTGTATCATAACATAAAATAACCCAACATTTTTTAGGAGTGATCTTCTATTTATATAGATCCTCCTCAAAAATAGTTTAAAGCAAAAATACATTAATTCAAACGGATCCCAGATCCGAAAATAACTTGAAATCAGTTAAAAAACGGTCTTCACATCTTCGTGCCACGCAGTGTCACAAAGTGTGAGTCATGAAGTATTACAACTCTGTTCTATAATTTCACCTTCAATCAGTATATGAGTGATGACTCCATCTATCATGTAAATCGCACTGTCTCCCACTCTGGCCATAACGCGCGGATCTTTAGCAGCTTCGTTGGTATCTCCACAGGGTATGAGCTGGTACCTGGTACTGGTAAATCTTGTTTCAAATAGAAATAGTACCTAACTCAAGCCACATTAGTTTCAATATTAATTTAAAGTATCAAAATACATAAAAATAACTTTGAAACGTAAAAATACCTTGAGTAGCCCCATTGAGTGGTAAAGAGATGTCAAGTGTGTCATAACAAGGCCAAAAGGGAGTGGTACTGGGTATGGAAATGGAGGTCTTTGGGATATAATATAGGCAAAAACATGATCAAAACTGGAGACCAACAGCCAACCGAGAATTCATCATATTAAGTGATGAAGATAAATCCATAGCTTATCATGCTAAGGGCAGGAAGAAAAAGTTTCATTTTCAAAAGGAGACCCACTTTCATAAAGAATCTCACTCTCCAAAGAGATTCTAGAAATATCGTAAGGGTCAAAGAAAGGGAAAAGATTTATCCTCCTATCAATGTTATCATTGTGATAAGATGGGACACATTTCTAAGAAATTTCCTTGCAGAAGAGAAGAATACAAAAGGAGAAATAACAAAATAAATCATTCCCATGTAGCTAAATTTGATGAGCCACCCAATAAGTTAACCAAAGAAGATATTGAATACTATGTTTCATTTTCATCCCTCTCAGGATCTATGGCACCTGGAGAGGATACTTGGCTCATAGATAGTGGTACCTCTAAGCACATGACAGGTCAGAAAGAAATTCTCTCTAGCCTTATAGCAAAGGACTTACCCCAAAAAGTTTCTCTTAGAGATGATTATCAGTACCCTATCAAAGGAATGAGAGAATCCACTTACAAACTTGATTCAGGAACTCCGATGAGAATGAAGGATGTACTCTATGTACTAAGCTTGAGAAAGAACTTACTTTCTATTTAAGCTTTGGATAAGAAAGGTTTCAGGGTTGCATTCATAGATGGTGAAGTTCTTATGTGGCCTAAAGGAAAAACTATATAAGATTCAATTGTTGTTGGAACAAAAGAATGTGGGTTGTACAAGTTAAAAGGTCACTCATATGTATCCTTAACTCACTCTATTGAAATTCCTTGTGAACTTTGGCATAGAAGATGAGCTCACATCAACTGCAAAGCCTTACCATATCATCCATATGTAAGAAAGGTAGTTATAGGTTGACCAGAATTAAAGGTTGATTATGAAGGTGTATGCAAGGGATGTGCACAAGGAAAGAACATAAAGAATATTTTCCCAAAGAGAGACAGTAAAGAAAAAGGAATCTTGGAACTTGTCCACTCAGATGTATGTGATTCAATGCCATCAACCTCTCTAAGCAGGTATGTATATTGTGTATCCTTTATTGATGATTACTCTCATAATACTTGAGTTTATTTCTTGAAATCAAAAGATGAAGTACTTGGAAAGTTAAAGGAATTCAAAGCCTTGATAGAAAACCTCTCTGAAAGGAAAATCAGGATACTCAGGTTAGACAATGGAGGAGAGTACACTTCAAATGAATTTGGAAGCTTTTGCAGATATGTCGAGATTAAGAGGGAGCTCACCACTCCCTATAATCCTCAACAAAATGGAGTAGCAAAAAGAAAGAATAGAACGATTATGGAAGCAATAAAGACTATGATTCACGATCAAGATCTTCCAATGCACTTGTGGGATGAAGCATCAAGAACAACAATAAATGTCCAAAACAAATTATCCCATAGTGCACTTGGATTCAAAACTCCCGAATAAATTTTCACTGGAAAGAAGCCAGAAGTAATCCATCTCAAAATATTTGGTTGTCCAGTATTTGTACACATTCCAAAAGAAAAGAGAACTAAGTTGGATCCTTCAGGAAAGAAGGGAATTTTTGTTGGATACTGTGAGGTCTCTAAGGCCTTCAAAATTTACACACTAGATTACCATCATATTGAGATCAACAGAGATGTAACCTTTGATGAAGATGAATAACTCAAAATATCAAGGAAATTCCATCTTGAAGAAGTATATGAAGAAGAACCTATAGCTCCCAGAGTTGCAGAATCCATGAAGGAAGTTAAAATTGACCCTGATGATGAGATTCCAAAAGATCATGATATGATAGAATATCAAGAACCTCCCCATCTGACGATCTCTCACAAGAGAAATCCATATTGGGAAAGAGAACTTATTCAAGATGCAGAGAAGTATGGTGCCCCAGAAGGAACCATGAGACAAAGAAGTAAACCTAAGCCATTCTCCATCTATATGGCCTTGATGTGTGTTATAGCAAGATTTGCCTCACTCCATGCAATCTTGCACATAAAGCATTTTTCCATTTCCCTATGCAGACTTGAAGTCCATTTTTGCAAATCCCAGAGCTAAAAATATATTTTTTCCACATATACGCGCCCTGCATACTATACAACATGTGTATACGTAGGTTGCACCACTACAACCCATGGACATCGGGAAATGTGCCCAAAATTGAAAAATGGTGTCGGGTTTCCATGTCACATCACAAGATCAATGATCCTTGGACTTCCATATACTCAAAACGTTCTGACTTGGCCCTTTAGTTCCACTTGAAGTCTATAAATGGTCCAAATATGAGCTATGGAAAAGAGGAGAAATAATTCAACTTTGAGAGAAAAGTTACTGTGGAGAAATTATTAACTTTACATTGAGTTTGCATCCCTTTGTCCTTTAAGTCTGAACACATTGTTCAGCCCCCAATCTCTTCCCTTAATGATTGAGAACTTAATTGTCTCTCTTATACGATCTTTCTTTTGGTGGAGGATTGAAGTGGTGGAGGCCCAGCTGGAAGGAGCTTATTTACTCAGTTCTAAACTGTGCCGACACAGAATTCTGTAACTCATTCACTTCTGTTGATTATATCTTAATAGAAATACTCTTTTCTTGTCCAATTAATATCTTGCAAATATTTGAATTATTATTCCATGGGAGTATTTGTTATGAATGTTGATGGATTATTCTACTGAATGTGATAACATCATATATTATCAACATATGCTTGCATTGATTGGTTGTTGAGGACTAGTTGGAGGTATATTTCTTTAGGTCAAGTGCTCAACGATGTACTTCTTCGAACATATGGACAAGGTAGGCATTTTATCTTGTCTTGCTAGCATATTTGTCTATATATCATGCATGATATTAGAGTCTACATTCATTTCCGTCTTTTGTGGTTTACCCCTAGCCATAGAGAGATTTTCCTCGTAACAAAATTGGCGACCATACTGGGGATTGAATCTTCTTTTTTGGGGTTTGGAGTGTTTTTCTCCTTAGATTTCTCTTGTTCATACTGAGTTTCTTGTCGTATGATTGTTTGAAAGCCTCTGTTCACTCAGTGTCTGAGTCTTTCAGCCTTCACCTTAGCCTAGTTGTGTTTTGACACATATACACGGGTTTTTGCTTGACAGTCACGTACATACGCGTGCTATGCTTCTACAAGTTGTGTACATACGCACTTGTCCCTTGAACAGTCGTGTATATCAACCTTTGTTGCTTGATTCCTAGGTTTGGTGGTTGTTGGGTAAGTTTTGATGATTGTTGAGTCTTCTTGGGTCTCTGTAGTGACTGTTAAGTGTTTGTGGAATGACAAGAAACCTGTCTTTGGTTGAATTTTTGGGCAGTGCCTTTCTCATCATATTTTCATTTTGATTGTCCTTAAAACTTGGCTGGGTGTTTTTCTCCTTGATATCCTACTTGGGTTGTCTCTGTCTTTACACAGTAGAGTCTTTATATCAAGCTTTTGTTCAGTCCTTGCATTTTCATTTTTCTTATATTGAAAATACAAAAATATTAGGAATTTTACATTGATTGGCATTTTGATCTCTTGAGTCTTTGTCATTTATCTTAGTGCATGTAAAGAAATATTGCATTTTTATTGCAGAATTGAATTGAAAATTTCATTTTTAATAAGAATATCATTTATTGGAAATCGAAGTTAGGACTTTGCATTGTATTCATATTCATTTATTTTACTTGTTGAGTCATAACATCACTAGTTTCACGACCACACCTTTTGAGTAAGCAAGGCCATTAAAATTAATGTTATAATTTAAAATTGATTAGTAACGATTTTATTTTCTAGGGTGCACAAACTAGCTTAGGACTTAATGCCTTGGAATAGGATTTTGTGAGTAAACTTCTCCAAGGCTATTAAATAAACATATGTGTCTGACCAAGGGAGTGAAGAAATCCATTGTATAATCAGTAATATCAGGAGGCTCCGCTTACACTGGAGTTAAGAACGAGGTTGCGTGAGGTAGGTTGAAGGGATATCCCCCCGATACCTCTTTAGCATCAGAGATATTTTTGGGGATCTATTCATATCTGGGGATCTTGCTAGTGCCATTACCTCCTTGAGAGGCGATGTTGTCAGGGTTTCGGGCTTTGCTACCCTACCCATATAGTGGAATTGACTTATGATTGTTCGCCTATGCATCGGTTATACAATGGTTTCTTAGCTTCTTGAATTAGGTGCCACATAGGCTATTTGCATGGGTTATTCTACAGGTACCCTGGGTCAGATAAGGGTCGGACAACACACAACCTTTATGTAGGATTACCTCTCCAAGGGGATCTGACCAACTAGTTGTTAAGCCCACGAGGGCCCTTATAACTGATTATGATACCTATGATATTTAGCAGGGAGTCTCAGGCCCCTCTTAGGTGAGGCATACCTACTTTAGGGAGGGAGGCCCCTTTCAGCCACTTTATCCTGTTTGTGTGCATATAGGTCGTTTGATTATTTTTGGTGTGCTCTTTGATTACTAGTTGGCCTTAGGAGTTGTTTTTTATATCTTGAATCTTAAGTCATCGTGGAGTCAGACCAACTTCCCCATCGATCTCGCGGCTTGTTACAATTACCATTGCATTTGAGTCTTTTCCTTCTAAAAGGAGTAGAGTTATTAAAAGTGGTACACACACCTCCACTTATCAGAATTGTGATTCTATAAGGATGAGCACTGAATCGAGTCATCAAGATACTAGGATCCCTTCGACTCCCATACCTACTATAGTTAATGACACCCCTTCGACTTCTGGAACCACAATGGTTGTAGTGTCGGAGGCACCTATCATCAATGTTTCCCATCCTATAGTGAATACACAACCTATTTCCATGAACCCATTTGGGTCTCTTGGTCACTCACCGGGCTATAATGTTCAGTCCATCCTGATGGCCTCTAGTCCTTTTTCCTATGGTATGCCTAATTTTACATCGCAGTTTTCAAACTCCATCCCAGCCGCTAGACCCAATGCTATCATTGGACTTGGGGGCACAACTCCTTATACTATGTTCTTGTTTGGTGTCTCTCATATCCCTCAAACAACTCTTACCATGGGAGGAATTCCTTCTTTTAACCCCGAGTCTAATATCGTTGCTTCTGGTTGGAGTAACCAACTTGGAGAGTAAGCTTCCACTCAAGTTCCATCCTTTACACCCACCTCCTCTGTGCCTATTATGACCAATGCGTTTGGCATGATGAATCCACCTTTATCCTCTAGATTCACACTCGGAGCAGGTCAGTTTCACGCCTTGGGAAACCCTCAACTCGGAGCCACTCCGTCTGGGGGTAGTTTTTATAACCCTCATCAGAACATTCTTACCAGAATGATGCCCAACCAACCCCTTCTTAATTATCCTAGAGGAGGTTCTTACAATCTCGGACAGGGCCATGGTGCTTACCAAAACTCTGGATGGGATTCCCCAAACACAATCTTTCCAGGGAGCTTGGGGCCAGATGCCGCAACCCTGCCTCCATTTTCTGGCCACGCTCAATCTGCCAGACTTGTCTAAGTTGATGAATGACCCTGTGCGTCATGATCCTACATGGCCCCCCATTCCCACCAAGCTTCCTTCAGATATTCCAAAATTCGAAGGAAAGAATGGCGAGGATCCTGGTGATCACGTTACCACCTTTCACTTATGGTTCTCTTTGAATTCTCTTAATGACAATACCATGTGATTAATATTATTTCAATGCAACGTCACAGGGGTTTCCATGAAATGGTATATCGAGCTACCTAGGGGGGCATACGAGACCTTTAGTTAGATGGTTTTATTCTTCCTTAACCACTTCCAATTTCTAGTTTGTTACCATGTTGGCCTAGAACTTATGTCGACCTTACGCCAGGACAAAGCCACTCATATCTCAGATCAAATATAGGAATGGCATAGATGGAAGAGGTTGATCAATACCTTCATACCCACGGAATTCCTCTTAGAGTGGTTCCTTAAGTCTTTACAACATCCTATTTCGAAGGATGTTGCTACATCTAGGGTTACATCTGAGGAAGAAGAAATCCTCAAATCCCAACAATTAGATATTATATATGCCCAGTCTGGGATGTTATAAGAGATTCTTTTGGATGCATCGAGGTCAAAGTATGAACCTAGACAAAATCCCAGACCTCATGCTGATGGCATTGTAGGCTCCTCCAGTGTGAAATCTGCAACCTCGGTGACAAGCCATTTGAAAGAGTTGTCTCTAAACCATTCTGTAGGAGGGCCAACTTCATCTATGTCTTCCAATCCCACTCAGTCGGTGGATGTACATTCTGTGCAATCGTTGACCAACCCAAATGGTAACCAACAACCAGGTGGGAATAAGAAGAAAGGATGTAATAATAATTGCAAGGGTGGGAAGAATACTAATAAACCCAAGGACACTGGTAATAATGAGAGGACGAATAATAATGCTGGTGAGGGCAAGAAAGAAAGGTGTAAGGTGAAATTTCCCTATAAGATTTGTACAAACGATCATATTACTCATTTATGGTCCAAACTTGTAGAAGCTGCGAGGCTCTTATCTCTACTACCTGTCGTGCTGACGAATCCTTTTCCACATAAACAACACATGGGCTTGAGCTCCTCAAATGCCAAAAATGTGGCCGGTGGGAGTCAAAACCCACTGGCACAATACAATGACCATTTGTGCATCAATATGTTCAATTCTCTGGTTAATTTAGCCACCCAGTCTCGCAATTACAATTCTCCACAAATTGTACCTGGTCTAGAATCTCCTCCTCCTCAGGAGATTTCCTTTCAAATTGAAAAACTCGAGCCACCACCTCATATTTTGAAAAGAGTACTCAAGCGCTCTACCCACAATCCAAATGCTAGAGCCCCCCATAATTAATATATTGTTAAGGACCTAGGTCAAACCTCTTGTGTGATGTTGGCCCTGAAGGTACTCCAGATGTGTCCTTCATAGAGGAATTCCTTGCTATCTGCGTTAGGAGCTCTAGACCTCAGTGGCTAGAAAGTTATCAAGTTTGACGTCACAGATGTGAAGCCTTGATTGCCTTACCATGTGGCATTCCAAATCCACGTGGGTTACTCGAAGTATACCATCAAGTGTGTGGTTGTTGTTGAAGACATTGCAACATGTGTGATGTCCTTGATTTATTGGAAAGCTCTTGGCTCTTTGAATCTCTCTTAGTCTCCGACCATGTTGATTTCTTTTGATAGTCGTTCCTTCCACCCTCACGGTATTCTTCCTACCTTTTTGGTCTAGTTAGGTGGGAAGAAGACAGAGGTGGATGTCGAGGTGGTTGATGCACCTCTTGATTATAACTTGTTACTAGGACACAATTGGACTTATGCTATGAATTTCCTCATATCATCTGTCTTTCGCACTCTTTGTTTTCCTCACAATGGGAATATGATGATGATCGACCAGTTGTCCTTTGCATATGCTAGCCCCAGTACATTTGTTGCACCGTTGATCCCCGTGGTCGAAAATTCTCAGTTGGCAACTGAGAATATCGATGTCATAATGTATTCATCCCTTATGGGTACCTTTGAATTCATTGAACCGATTCACCATGTTTACACCATGTTCAGTAGGCCCGTTTCATCAAAGAGGTCTATTCCTTTCCAAAATTCCTATTTTAACGATCCTTAGACCCTACCTTCCTCGACTACGTCTTGTGAAGGTCAATCACATGCTAGAATGGCCATGCCACTATCAGTAGCAGAGATAGCATATCAAGTTGTTCTTGATTCTTTCGTCAATCCCAATCCTATTACCTCGCAAACAAACAAGGAGGATGTTGTTCTTAAGCCCATGTGGGCCACTTCGTCGTCTTTCTCACATGACTGCCTCAATCAGAATTTTCCCTTGGATGAAGCTATCATCAAGGCCATTAATGGTTCTAACAAACCTTGGGATGATATGTATCATCGCTCTTATTTTCTCCCAGAGCTTGCTAGAATTGAATAAGATGACTTTCAATCTACTCTGAGTGAGATAGTCGGTCACGCCGTAGTTCCACTTGATACACACGACATTTATGCCGAAGGAAATATGGCGAGTATCTCTCCTAACTTCATGATCGATATCTCTCGTACCCCTGGCAAGATTGAAAATGTACACATCGGTGTGGATTGTTCACCATAGGAAATCATGATCTACACCAAGCTCTTCAAGGAATTCCGAGATGTATTTTCTTGGTCATATGAAGAGATGCCAGGAATCGACCCTTGAATTGTTGAACATGAGATTAAAACTTACCCAGATTTTAATCTTGTTCGAAAACATCTTAGAGATGTCAATCCCTAGAAGGTCCCTTCTATTAAGGCAGAGGTAGAGAAACTGCTTAATGTTGGATTTATCTACCCAGTTCCCTTGACTGAATGGGTATCCAATCTCATTCTTGTGAATAAGTAGCAAGGAACCATCTGTGTATGCATGGATTTTCATGACCTGAATAAATATTGTCCTAAAGACAAATTCCCGACACCTTTCATAGATCAGATTCTCGATGATTGTGTGGGAAACAAAGTTTTTTCTTTCATGGATGAATTTTCAGGGTATAACCAAATTCAAATTAAACCCGAGGATCAACATAATACGACATTTATTTGTCCTTGGAGTACTTTTGCATACTGGAAGATGCCTTTCAGCCTTAAAAATGCTAGAGCAACCTTCCAACATGCTATGACCTTAAAATTCCATGATCTTAAGCATATCTTCGAAGCTTATATTGACAATGTTGCTGCTCACGCTCATAAGAGAGTGGATCACCCTAAGCACCTTCGACTAGTTTTTGAAAGATGTCATCATTATAGAATTCGGTTGAACCCTCATAAATGCATATTCTGCATTATGTCTAGACGTCTTCTAGGATTTTTAGCCTCTGAGACCAGGATCATGGTAGATTCGCTAAAGGTTAAGGCAATACTTTGATTGCCTCCCCTCCGCACTATTTGACAACTTCAAGGTTTACAGGGGAAAACGAATTTTTTACGTCGGTTTATAGTAAACTATGCCAATATTACCAATTGTTTCAAGTGTCTTTTGAAGAAGGACACCCCTTTTATCTGGGATGAGCGAGCCTAGGAATCCTTCGATGCTTTGAAGGAAGATTTAGTATCGATGCCTCTGCTGAAGTGTCCAGACTATAGTAGATATTACTTTCTCTATGTCGCCCCGTCCGAAGAGACGATCGGTGTGGTTTTATCTCAGGAGGATGATGATCTCCACGAGCACATCATCTACTATCTTAGTCAAAACTTAGTCGATCCTAAGCTCAAATATTCTCACGTTGAAAAGCTAGATTTGGTTGTCATCCACACAGTCCAATGATTACGACCTTATATATTTCTTTTCAAAACTGTTGTGGTTGCTGATGTCAATCCATTTCAATACATCTTTACCAGGCATATAATAGGGGGAAAATACAATAAATGGATTGTCATTTTACAAGAATTCGATCTCGATTTCGCTTCTGCGAAATCCAAGAAATCACTAGTCTTTCCAGATTTAATATCCAACTTCCCACGATCAGACGAGGATGTTATTCATGTTGATTATTTTGTGGATGAACACATTTTCCTTGTCTCATCATCTGACCCCTGATATGGAGACATTGTTCTCTATCTTCAAACTTTTAAGTTCCCTCAGTATATCTCGCGAGACGACTGACAACATGTATGATACCAAGCTAAGAATTACCTTATCATCGATGAAACTCTGTATCATCGAGGAATAGACAATATCCTGTGTCATTTTTTAACTCACAAAGAAGTCGAGTCAGTTCTAAACGATTTCCACAGTGGGGCTTGTGATGGTCATCTATCCGGGCTTCTAACAACCGAAAAAAATTTGTGAGTCATTTATTTTTGGCCGTCTATATTTAAATATTGTATTGAAACGGTTAAGAAGTGTCACCCCTTCTAGGTGTTCACTCAAAAAATGTGCTCGCACCCAGCCCCTCTCCATCCAGTCATTACCGTCGATCGCTTCACCAAGTGGGGGGTGGACTTTGTAGATTGCAACCCAACTTCGGCTGGGGGGCATCAACACATTATCGTCGTCATAGACTACTTTACTAGGTCGAGGCCATGCCTACAATTAAGTCTGATGGGAGGACTGTTGCCTTCTTCATATTCAATCAAATTATCGCTAGGTTCAGAATCCCAAGTGAGATTGTCACTGATCATGGAAGTCACTTTCATAATGAAATGATGGAAGAGATAACATATAAGATGGGGTTTAAGCATGGTCATTCTTCCCCTTACTACCCCCAGGAAAATGGACAGGTAGAGGCCGTGAACAAGTCTCTCAAGACCATTTTGCAGAAAAATGTCAGCTAGAACAAATCTAATTGGCGTATTATGCTATATCCCACACTTTGGTCATACCAAACCTCGGTCAAGACTGCCAGTGGATTTTCTCCTTTCTAGTTAGTACACGGTGTGGAGTCGATCTTACCTATTGAATGCGAAATCCATTCTCTTAGATTGGCAGTCACGCTCCTCTATGACACTTCTGATCTTGAACGATGCCTCGTACACCTAGAGAGCCTTGACAAGGAGTGTCGAGACACCTCTACGGCTATCAAAGAGAATAAAAGATGTGTCAAGCTCCAATATGATAAGTCTGTCTGTCCTCGGTTGTATGCTGAGGGTGACTTGGTCCTTTTATGTGATTAAGCCAAACAACCGCTGGGGGTAGGCAAGTTCAAACCCATGTGGCATGTTCCCTATATCATGCGACATGTCTTAGAAAAAGGATCGTATGAATTGGAATATTATGAATGGTACATGTTGGTTGAGCCCAGGAACAAGCTCTACTTGAAAATATATTACGCTTGAGCCCCAAGATTGGGCGTAACTCTTTGTATATTCATGTAATTTAGTGTATATATATTTCCCTTGGTTGGCAGATGTCAATGGAGTCTTCGGTCTACTTAGGATTTGTAGACAGAGCCAGTTGTCATACATGGAACTTGGCTTCCACTGCTTGTGTGGTTTACTCACTTGAGGGTCTACTGGTGTCTCCAGATGTCGTATTCCTAGGGCCATCCATGAATAACGTGGCCAAATATAGCATTTTTATATAAATTTTTCATGATGCCATTTCACATGGTATCTACTCTTTGGAGGTTCGCCTGGATTCCCAGTTAATAGTAAGTCAGTTGAATGATAGTTACCATGTGCGTGACCCTATGTTACTATGACAATTCCTATGGGTATGCCTTTTAGAATGTCAATTTGATTTTATTACTTATCATCACATACCTAGGAGTTCTAATTATGTATCCGATGCTTATGCTAATTTTGTTTTAGAATGGAATTTGTCACACAACTAAAGCAAAGAAAACATTCTCATCAATGTACACATTGTAACATAAGTAAATCCAAAGAACCATGTTTTATGTATATTTCAAAAATATGATGTTTATAGTACAAAATTGGAGCCAACATGCTCAATACACATTTACAACCAATAACAAAAAATCCATGACATCTATGCATGTGGCTCCAGATGTGTCTCATGATAAAAAACTATAGAGTTTACGAGACACCGAAAGAATTGAACCTAATATATGGGCATGCCAACCACCTGCCGCTACATAGCCTTCACCAAATCCTCTACCCAAACCATCGGAATCCTATGTGTCAAACAAAACAGGTTTCCTTGCACATTTTGAAGGAATCTCTCTGTTTCTCCTCCCACAGCCTCATCTCCTTGATGCCTTCGATGATGTCGTGGAAGCCCGTCCGGTTGTCGTGTACCTAGATCTACGTCACATACATGTCTAGTTAGTACTTAAACATCATCAAAAAATATTTTTGTTTTCCTATACAAAAATACAAAAAAACGAAATATTTAAAAACTTTGACATACCTATGTCCCCGTAGGAGGTCCCTGGTGGCAATGGCATGTCAGGGTCCCCTCTGAAGTCGATCCCTGCATAGGGATAGTCATCCAGAGCAATGACTTTCCATCTTCACTAGTAAAATAAATCATCGTGGTAGGGTGTGGGCACCCTACCTCCCCCCTCTCGTCTCATCACCTTGGTCTACCCTGCCATGGATGGATCGCGAGGTCCTCAAGGAATGATCTCAACTCTAGGTCCCAAACCTGGAGCCCACTCAAAGAAAAATATACACAAGATGGAAGCAAACCTGAAGTTCCTCTTATAACCCTGTTTGCATTTTGTCAACTGACTCTTCATATTAGCTAGTAGAGAGGTGCACCAATCATACACTGTGGGTCTCAAACACTCTACAGAGTATAACATAAGCGACCTCGATTCATGGTGCAATGAAGTCGATCCTGTGATGTGGGTCAAAACGAGGACAACAATATTGAGGCTTAGATTGTTTATCACTCAGATGGGGAGTTGACTCTCGACCTTCTTGGTCCCTTCTATGCAGTGAGTGTCTATGTATTCTTCTATATTCATACCGCTCCCAGCTCCCCAGGATTTGAGGTTCACCACCTCACCATGACGCGACAACCCCGTCAAGAAATAAATATCCTCGACTTCAATCCTTAATGGTTTCCCATCAAGGTTGAAGCTCTCATTGTTTGGATCCCAGTAATCCACGATCAACTGTAGCAACCTCACTTGGGACCTCATAAATTTGAGTGCCCAAAAATTATACAACTCGCATCTTTTCAAGGCCATCTGGGCCCCCATATCTCTTTCCACAACATCATCTACCTCCTCATGTTCCCTTTCCCTCCACTCTAGCACCATCCTACCAAAGAAACATCACTTTTTGAGTTAGCAACCATCAGAAAAATTGTTGATGGACATATACGTGGGCTGCAACATTCACAGTCGCGTATAGGGATGAGTATATGTTTTTTTTATTTTAGACATCCACGTATATTCATGCGTATATGCGACCCGATGAATGGTAGCCCGCATACACCTAAACTTTTGATTTTCACCCTAGATAACTTAAAAGTTCAAACCTAAATACAAAATGTAATCCACTATAAAGAAAGAGGAGGGGAAGAGGAATTACCTAGTCTAGACGATCGTTGATTTTGTCACTTGACACTCCTGCAATCACCAGTTGAAGATCGGAGGTAATTTGGTCCAAAATTCACTATTTGGGTAAAAAAGTCAAATGACATAGTAAAATTTGGTTTTTATTACTATTTATAGCAATTTTTACCCACTTTCCATAGTTTCAGATCGTATTTGTTCCTAACGGACTAATAGATCAATGGATTGAGTTGGATTTTGTAGTTTTTTCCAAGGATTTTTGTGGTTTTTAGCATTATGACGACCGTTCATAACTACGAACATGTATTTTCACTATCCAACATATATGATAGGTATCCATTCCATTATGCACACTTGCATTGTCCTATAACTATTACTCATATGCCTTAGGTACGAACCCAATTTTTTGCGACGTAGAACTCTCCATCTGCTACAAGACGTGTCGTTATCAAATGGTAGAGACCTACCAAACATGGGTACCCTAGTTAGATCCTCTACTTCATTTGGTGCCTATGCAGAGATTTTTTTCGTAGGACCGAGATTCCATTATAGATAATACATGACTTTATGCTAAACCTCATTTCTCACTCATAAACATGATGACCTATACCTATTGGACTCCTAGATGAGTTTGATTTAATCTCTTTTCTGACTCATTTTCAAAAAGCGAAAAGATTTCTGAGTGAACTTGTCTCTTTCACACTCGTAAATTGGATTTGAAAGGATGTCTATTTGGTACAATTTTATCCCTTTTTCAAACCAAAAGGACTAAGATTATGAAAAAGGACATATTTTTGGCATTAAGTTGTGATTGCATTTCATGCCCTTGCTTGCAGTATTGAACTTATTGTCAGTTCTCACTTTGCGTTATAAACCATTTGCCTCAACAGTTTTTCATCCTCAACCAAGTAGAGCATCGTTTATATCCTTTTCAACTTGACACCCTATACCCAGGAGGGAACATTCCTCTGAGTGTCCATCTCCCACAGGCACCTCCTTGCATTGAGCATAGGTATGTTCCACTGGTGGAACTAGTTTTTCTTACTCGCGACACTTGTTTCCTCCTTTGTATCATAACATTCATTTGACTAAGAAAAAACAAAAAAAGATGGAAGAGAAGGGAGTATTATCTTGTATTGGCCATGTTGTCCCTTGACCAAGTTTTGAGAGATCCTTGGTCAAGTTTGACCTATTTTGGGACTTTGACAGCCTGTCGAAGGAGGAGCACAAGACGAAGAAAAGATCGTGGGATATAGTCCTCTTTTTGGGTCCTTTTTGGGATTTGGGATTATGTAACGGGTATGGTATGTCGGCCCATGGGTTTACCCATGTTTAGGCCTATTTTGTAATGTATAAATAGATGTCTAGGCTATGTAAGAGGAGGAGAAGATATGCATATCTGTGTGATATTAGGCTAAGTGTTAGATCTATGTGATTAAAGGATTGTAAGTGCTTTTTGCATACTGTGTGAGACTTGTAGAGCTATGTGCAAGGAATTGTAAGAAGGCTTGGTGCTATACCCTAGCTCGAAGAAGGAGGATTTAGCAAAGTGTGCACATATCTCCTGTCTTTTGTGGAGTAGGATTTTGATGCTATGTGCCTGTAAGAAGCTTGACCGAAGATAATAAAGAAGAAGAGTTGGTGGACGTAGCCCCAGGGTGGGGGTGAACCATGTATATGTTGTGTTTCTCTCCTTTGTGCAATTTCTTGATGTGTTTATGTATTTACTTGCTAAGTGCTTTGATATAGATAGATAGATCTGTTTATGCTTTGTGCTAATAATGTATATGAATGTTAGATATGAACTATGTGAATATGCTTAGTGCTTGAATCTACTAGATCTAATCTGTCTATCTATGATAAGTGCTTAAATACATCAGATCTAAGTGAATGATGTGATGCTCTATTTTATCTGCACAGTAGAATAGTGGTTAAATATTGATGAACTATCAGTGCTAAGTGCTCTTTTAAGTATTAAAATCACACATCTGTGTCCCAACTAAGGTTGCAGACACCTCAGTCCTGCAACCACCCTTGCCTCTACCTCGGGTGAGAATTCATATTCTTCGCAGGTGTTGCCAAAAGGGCTGGTAGTTAGGGTTTTGTTGGTGCAGCGTTGTAGCGTTGAACCCTGGGTCTACCCCTGTGCCAAAAAATAGTTTTGTTGCCGGGACTGAAACTGTGATTGCTGGGAACTAAGGAAGAAGACGCTTTGGGAAAAGATCCATCCTGAAACTGCGAAAGCTTTGTGCATAGATATTTCATTCTAGTGCGCAGTATTCTACTTGATTTATAAAGATCTGTGCTAAAGAAAGGGGTCAGATCTGAAAGAAAGAGGTCAGATCTAAAAGAAAGAGGCTAGATCTGAAGGAAAGAGGTCAGATCTGGAGGAAAGAGGTTATATCTGAAGAAAGGAAGTTAGATCTGAAGAAAATAGGTCATATCTGAAGAAAAGAGGTAAGTTATGAAATCTTTGTGCTTTGAGAAAGGTAAAAGTGAGAAGTTTTTCTTAAAAAGGTAAGATATGCAAGCTATGTGCTCTGATAAAGGTAGGAATAGTGAAAAGTTCTAGATCTGAAATCTTTGTGCTTTGTAGAAGTATGATAAGTGGAAATTTTTGTTTCAAAGGTATGTATCTAGGTATATTTGATATATTATATCCTAGCTTGAAAACTAGGGCACTAATAGATGAAAAAAGGTTTGATATGCGTAGATTTGATAAGAATAGTGACAGATATATTATACCTATGCATAGAAAGAATGTTTGGACTAACAAGTGTATGCAGGATCCTAGAAAGAATTGTTTGAAGGTTAGCTACTATGACCCTAACGCACAATACAAAAAGAGTTGGGAATCATTTGAAAGAAAGAGAGGATTAACCCTCTATTACAGTTGTAGAAAACCAGGACATCTTGCTAAGGAATTCCCTGGGAGAAGGCCTAGTTGTCTCTATTGCAAAGCTATGGACCATGAAGTATTAGATTTTCCTAGAATGATTGCTAAGCTTGAAGGAATGAACATGAGGCAAGAAAACCCTAAGACAGATCCAAAAATTCCATATCCCCAGAAAGAATCAGAGAAAGTATTGCTACAGATAAGAGAAACCCTGAATGATCACCGACATGTCATCTTATCAGAGATATTCAAAGAAAAAGAATGCCTTGAAGTAAGAATAGGAGACTTCGACATTGATTGTATTCTAGATGAGGAAACACAGGTGAATATCATGACAGAAAGAACTTGGGAACTTTTAGGGAAGCCTGCTACAACTCCTTCATTGGGAGGAATAGGGATATTTAGAGGAAAGTTGATAAACCTATGTGGAAAGTTCACCAAGATATCTATGAATGTCAATGGAACTTCGACAGAGGAAGATTTTGAAATTATTAGATTTATTGAGAGCAACGCCCTATTTACTATGTTACTAGGAAAACCTTGGATTGAAAAAGATCAGGCTAGAAGGAAAGAAGAAGAAGAAATTTTAGAGCAGAAGAAGCAAGGATTAAAAGATTTCATGACTAGAAGGATCACACACTTGATTGAAGAACAAACGAATAGATCGAAGCTATTTAACTCCAAAGACTTAGATGTCAAATTTGCAAGCACATTAAGAGACCCACAAGAGATTGAAGTACCTATTCCCGCTAAATAAGAAGTATCACCCTCGAATCTTAGGAAAGAATATCAATAATGTGAAGTCACTATGCCATAATAAGATAAGAATCAGAATGGAAAAAGGAATACCGAAATGAAGCTCACTGGAAAGAAGGATAGAAAACTAAGTAAGAAGAGAGCTAAGATCGACAAGTTACAGAAGGTTCCAGAGGGAACTTTGCAGAAGGAAAGTTTGCAAAACTGGAATTTCGCCAAGATAACATAACAACGTCACATGGCGAAGAAATATATCAGTTAGGACCAATATAACCATTCGACCGACCCTATGAAAGGGTAGAAAGACATTTATGGTTCACCACCAGACCATTAGACCATGCTATAACAGACATAACAAAGTTAATGAAGGCTTCTTGCCCATTGCCAGCTATTGCAAGAGATCCATTGCCAAGTTATCTATTTATCCCATCGCACCATGCCCTAAGAAAAATTTTGTTAACCACGAATATGAGCCCACAGACTCACTGATTTTACAAAGTGATCATTGTGCTATTGCCCTCTATCCCATTACAATGTCTAAGTTACTCCCTGAACCCAATATTTTCAACCCCGAGCGTGTATGTTGGTCGAGTTCAGTGCTGCAGAGAAAGTTGTCAAAGAAGTTATGATCGACCTCATAACTAAAAGAGTCACGTCCATGTCTGCAGGTGTACAAGCTTCATCGAGAAGTATAGTGCAAGCCTCTTTGTCAACTTCTCGTGGAGCCGGACCATCTCGGCCATCAACAGAAAAGAGAACCAAGCATAAAGATGACCTTGCAAATGAAAAACTGATTCCAAGCATATTTCCCAATTACATCCTGCCTCTGGCTGGTGCAGTGAATCGCGATAGTGTCCCAAGATATTTCAAGTACACCATAATTACTGTGTACCTTCTGAAGGGGATACACGTAGTTCGAACAGAATAGGATAAGATTGCAACACTGAAGTTTAGCGACTTCAACCTTGGAGATCATAAGATCTATGGCATGCTCGCCCCATACAAGTACCTGACCAGAACTAAAGGAAAGAATTCAAAGATCATCCCCCAATCATGGACAATGAACCTCGCACAGTCCACCCTGCTAAACGTCATGAATATCCCACACTTCGGAAGACACCAGGAAGTCAATGCCTATGTCAAGATGCTATCATCATGTTATCATGGTGGGTACTTATGGCTCGACTGCTACATTACAGTTGAACCAACACTGATCCACAGGATCACAGGCCTGAGTATGCAAGGAACTGACCCGCATGACTTTTATCCAGGAAAAGCTACAGATCACGCACTAGCACAGAAGATCAAGGACACCTATGGCAATGTTGATAAGGGAACAAGAGGCTACAAGGTATCTTCCATCTAGAGTGGCGTAGTGCGCCTCACATGTCAACTGATAGATGGAAATTTAGTAAGAAAGAAATGACCTACACAGGTCATTGGATTTGTCATTGACCTTGTAGGGAAGTGTGCGAAAGGCCTACAAATGAACTGGGCGAAGTAACTAGTTAACCAGTTGTAGCTAGATTTCTGAGAAGCACAGGATCAAGTTTATGAATTTCATTTCAGCTAGCTCCTAGTCCTCGTTGCATTTTTTTTTCTGGGAGATGCCGGAAGGAGCAACCTTCCCCGACATAGATCCGTTCGAACCGCTTTATGCGAAGTTCACTACCCTGTGGTATTCAACAGATATGAACAAAATGTGGCAGTCGAGTGTTTTGTTCCATAAATACTACCTTCAGCTAAAGCAATCCATCGAAATCGAGCCTCACACGACTCCAAAATCCTTATAGAGGTTCCGACCACTGATTAAGTTCAGCACATATTGACACTTCACCTAGATTATGGAATGGGTAGATGAACATAAAGAGAAGCTCTAGACATATTATAAGCTTACAGAAGGAGACCTAGAGGAAATCACTAAGGAATGGTCCATTAACCTCCTTATCCCCACCAACCCCATAGAGATATCTGATATTGACAGCCCAGAGGACACCCATAAAGAATAGAATACACTCGAGCATAAGAAGAGTGAGGAGGTCCATAACTTAAGCAACACCTCATGGAAGACTTCTTCCATGTCACTTGACCGAGGGGGTGGTGACGAAGTAGAATATTAACAGAGGCCCAACAAAGTAACACCGCCCATAGATGAGGAGTACCCCTCGAAGAAGAGAAAGGTTTCCCCCCTGAAACCTTCTTCCCTAAAGAAGTCAAAATCTAACATGACCAAGATGTAGACTGTCCTCACATCTGATGATTTTGATTTCATCATAGCAGCCCTGAATGATGCCTCACTGGAAATAGCAGATAAACAAGTAGCCAAGAAGGAAGAAATGTATGATAGGATTGAAGTCGAACTCCGAGGTGTACAATAGGCCCTTTAGTCCAATCGTGCAGTCTCCAATGCGTTGGGAGAACCAGAGTTGGGAGATGCGCCAGCCCAACTCCACTGACTAGTTGATATAGTCAAAGCTCACCTTCGATGAGCACAAGAAGAAACAGAACAAGCCACCCAGGATTTGATGCAAGTACATGGAGTACTTTTCAAATAGTGTCAAGATGAAAAACATGAAAATATTTCTCTCCAAGAGAAGTTTGACGAAGAAAAATCACAGATGCAGGAAGGAAAAGAACAGGTGCTCATGGGGAAACTCAAAGTGAAATAAGCGGTCAGCAGAGCACTTCGCTCTGTGACAGTCATAGAAATAAAGGCATAGGATCGAGTCACACAACAAGTGGAGCAGCGCGCAGAAGCCATCTAGTAGTTACAACAATGCATCAAAGACTTAGAGCTCCGCGTAGTGCCTGAGACTCCATAGGATGTAAGGGACCAAAGAGAAGCAATTACTCAAAGCACAGTTGAGAGAATAAAATCCCTTACTATGGAATGTAAGAAACTTACTGATCACAGTGCCCAGACCTACGAGAAACTCATAGAGAATCTAGAACTGAAGGCACTAGAGTTGTAGCTCCAAGAGGTGAAGTATCAATCTGAAATTATACAGGCTCAGCTGAATCCCCTGTCAGTTGTGGAAAGAATGAAGCGCTCCCAAGAGAAACACACTGCCCAGTAGCAGATCCACACTATCCATATCATAGTTATGGAAGTAACTCAGAGGCTCCAACATGTACAAGATAAGGCCTACCAATTGTGCACAGAGGTCGAAGGCCTAGGAGAAGAACTGGAGTAGGTTGTTATTTCATCCAAACAACGTCTTGAGGGACTTGTGAATGAGATAGTCATCCAAGAGTTCGATGCACAAGAGGCCATGTCACAACAACAAGTCGAATCATCTCGAGCCAAGATCAAGGGTTTCGAAGTAGAACTACCCAGATCAGAGTGACTCGGGATGAGTCACAAGTGAGTGTTGGGGGCCTGTTGGCCCTTGACCAGGTTTTGAGAGATCTACTAGTTGTGAATCCATATGGCTTTAGAAGTTGTTGATAGGTTTGTTCGATCTGGAGGTGGAAGCCACCGTGATTCTATGTGATAAACAGAGTTGTATAAAGATGACGGAGAACCCAATTTTCCATGATAAGTCGAAGAACATAGAGATCCAATATCACTAAATTTTTGATATGGTGGAGAGGGGAGTTGTAAATCTCCAATATGTTGGTACAGATGAGTAGGTTGCAGATGTGTTTACCAAGCCTATGTCTCGTGTGAATTTTGAGTACTTCCGAGACAAGCTTTGTGTTGTCCAAAAGGACCTCCCTCGAAAGGGGGAGTGATGATGATGATACTATGGTATCCTGACCAATAGTGGGTATCTCCATTAGGATTTTATATCTTAGGGGATTGATCATCCCTAGGAATATCCTAAAAGTCCAGTAAGGACAATTTGTCAGAGTACCTGTGCATGTATATGCCAACTGTGGTCAATAGTGGTAGCTACGTTAGGATTTTATATCTTAGGGAATATTATGATTCCTGGGCAGATCCCGAAGGTATGGTAAGGATGGTCTGTCAGAGTACCACATGGTATCTTGTTAGGATTTTATATCCTAGGGAATATTATGATTCTTGGGAAGATCTCGAAGGTTCGGTAAGTACGGTCTGTCAGATTACCACAAATGTTGTTGTTGATGCACTTGCCTCATTTTGTTGCCACATGATGATGATGTTGTTGTTCCAGCCTCGTATTGTTGATGATGTTGTTTTTTAGCTTCATGCTATTGATGTTGATGTTTTAGCTTCATGCTGATGATGATGATGTTGATGTTACTCCAGCTCCATGTTGTGAATGATGATGATATTGATGATGAGAAAAACTTCCAATGATTTGTAGATTTTCCAGTAAGTGTTCCAGATGTTGATGATGATGATGCCTTCTCCTTCTATTGATGATGTTGTATTGGGTCATGTCATTAGAATACCATTTTCATTAACGGGGGGTGTTGAAGTATTGTAACTTCAAATAATATTATAATTATATTTTAGTTATTATAATATAAATCAAATCCCCTTTTGTGGATTGATCATGTCGAGTCTTATATAAGATCAAATCCCCTTTTGTGGATTGGTCAAACCATATTTATATGGTGGTATTTGTAAAGTCGGCCCCTAGCGTTTATAAAGTGGTTTTAACCACTTCTAGAAGAAGTCGTCCCTACAAAGTGAAGAGACACAACTGTAGCACCTCCTCAACTAGTATTTATATGTGAGGATGGTGCCTCATTTGTACAGACTCACTCTTAGTCATCCAATGCACATATATTGAAGGAATTTGCAGTTGCAGGAAGAAGGAGAAGAGAGGCACATGCTCAGTCTTGGTTTATTCTTGGTGTTTTGGTATTGGCATTGTATTGGAAATCTGTTATTGAGGAAGTTTTTGCTGGGTTTTCTCCCCCATGAGGGTTTCCCAAGATAAAATGATGCATACCTTTTGATTGTGTTTATTTCAATGATCCTATTTATGATGTTGTTTTGGAAATGCATTGAATGCTCATGTAATTTGGAAATAACCTAATAACAACAATAAAAACTTAACAATGTCAATGAATAACTTGGTGACAATAGGGTCTTATTAGCATGAGGCGTCCGAGTACATGCTTTGATTTAAAATTTGTTTTGTGTATAAGTTGTATATTGTTATTGAAAATGAGTCCCCCTACACTAATCCATGTGAAAGACATGGATTATTAACCAACAAGAATCCCTTAAGGATGCTAAAGCATTTTTTGAGTAAGGGAAGACATACCCCCGCAAGGATATTCTCAAATCCTTTCCCACACTCCAAAATCATTATTAGGGATGATTCTGCATTTCAAGAAGCAACAGAGGAACAAAGGATCCATGAGCATATTCCAAAGAAAGAGAATCTGGAAATTTCTTCCAACAGTCCTTGTGAGAAGACAAAAGAAATTAAAGAATCAAGGGCCACATCAAATGAAAGACAACTACTAGAGCCAGAGATCGAATGATTT
The DNA here is from genome assembly GCA_009831015.1 of Picea engelmannii. NCBI lineage: Eukaryota > Viridiplantae > Streptophyta > Pinopsida > Pinales > Pinaceae > Picea > Picea engelmannii. The sequence goes on along the minus strand of ML780454.1, from coordinate 195,689 downwards.
TTTGGCATGCTTATCACTAGATCGATTATGCATTACAGAGTGTGATGATCAAATTTCCAAATAATTTCATGTCATGACAATAAAAAAGAACCCAAAGAATAATGATTACATTGAAGAATGGTTCCAGATAGTCATCAGGTCAGGGTACCACTCCATGCTTCAACACTTGTTGGCACAGGGGTAGACCCAGGGTTCAACGCTACAACAACGCACTAACAAAACCCTAACTATCAACCCTTTCGGAAAAACCTGTGAAGCAGATGAAGTCTCACCCGAGGTAGAGGAAGGGGTGGTTGTAGGACTCAGATGTCTACAACCTTAGCTGGGACACAAATCTGTGATTATAACACCTAACAGAGTACTTAGCACCGACAAATCACCAAGATTCAACCACTATAATACTGCACAAATATAACAAAGAATCTCATCATACATTCTGAACTGAGTATCTAAGCACTTAGCGTTAAAGAAATAGATCATATCTAACAGTCTTGAACACTAAGAATATTCATATACATCAGATCTAGCATTCATATACATTATTAACGCAAAGCATGAACATATATTATCTATCTATATCAAAGCACTTAACAAAAGAAGACATAAACACATCAAGGGAATGCACAAAGCAGAACAACACAACGTTTATGTTGTTCACCCCCACCCTGGGGCTATGTCCACCAACTCTTATTCTTTATTGTCTTCAATCGATCGGTTAAAATAACAAAGCCATCAAAACTCTACTGTGCAGAGGACAGAAGATCTGTGCAACTCACTAGATCCTTATTCCTTGTGTTACAGCACAAATCCTTCCACCGTCTGTTACAAGCACCTGCACTTAGCTCTGCAATCATGCACAAAGACTTTACAAAACATTACTTGCACTCAACATACACCACATAGATGCCTATATCGGCTCTGCCTCTTCTTACATCGCCTAGATATCTATTTATACATTACAAAATAGGCCTAAGCATGGGTAAACCCATGGGCTGACATCCTAATCCTGTTACATAATCCCAAAAAACAAAAAAGGATCCAAAAAGGGGCGAAGATCTCGTGATCTCCACTTCGTCTTGCGCTCCTCCTTCGATAGGCTGTCGAAGTCCAAAAAGAGGTCAACATGACCAAGATTCTCCCAAAACTTGGTCAAGGGCCAATAGGCCCCCAACACTCACTTGTGACTCGTCCCAAGTCACTCTAATCTGACCAGTTCTGCTTCAAAGGCCTCAAGCTTGGATCGATCTGCTTTGACTTGCTACTGTGCGATGACCTCTTGTTCAGTGAACTCCTAGATCACTGCATCATTCACTGACCCTTCTAGGCGATGTTCTGCTACGGTGACAACCTGTTCCAGCTATGCTCCTCGGCTTTCAACCTCTATGAAAAATTGACACACCTTATCTTTCAATGGTTGAAGCCATTGAGTAACTTCCATAAATCTTCTTTGAATCGTTTGGATCTGCTGCTGGGTGGTGCGTTTCTCTTGAGACCACTTCATTCTTTCCATGGCCGACAAGGCCTTTATCTACACCTGTAGTGTGTCTGTGTGCTACTTCGCTTCCTGGAGTTGTGACTCCAACGACTATAACTCTGGATTCTCAGTGAGGTTCTCGTATGTTTGGGCACTACGGTTACTCAACTTCTTGCACTCCTAGGCAAGATATTTCAGTATTTCAATTGCGTTGCGGGCAGTTGCTTCCCTTAGGTCTCTTACATTTTGCGGGGTCTTGGGCACAGTGCAGAGCTCCAAGTCTACTATGCATTGTTGGATTACTTCTTCAAGTTGTGCCAACTGCTATGGGACTCGCTCCTCGACCTTCACTTCTATGAATTTCACAGAGCGAAGTGCTCTGTGAACCATTTCCTTTACTTCCATTTACTTTGCGAGCAACTGTTCCTTGCTTTGCTGCAGTTGTTCTTTTTCTTCATCCCACTTCACTTGTGGCTCAAGATTTTCTCTTTCTGCAGTACTGTGTTTTTCTACAAGGTCTCCCTGTACTTGTGCCAATGCCTGGGTAGCTTGCATTATTTCTTCCTGAGCTCATCGAAGGTGAGCTTCGACTGTATCGACGATTCGGTGGAGTTGAGCTAGCTCATATCCCACTTTTGATGTTCCTACTAACAGAGGCACATTGGATACTACATGGCTGGATTGTAGTGCCTATTGTACTCCTTCGATCTTGTCCTTAATCCGATGGAACAACTCCTCCTGCTTAGCTTCTTTCTTCTCTACTATCTCCAAAAAAGCATCATTCAGGGCTGCTACGATGAAATCGAAGTCATATGGGGTGAGGATAGTCTCGAACTTGTTCATGGTTTCTTTCACTTTCTTCCAGGAGGAAGGTTTCGGGGGGGAAACCTTTCTTTTCTTCAAGGGATCTTCCTCATCTCTAGGCGGTGTAACCTTGCCTTTATTCTATTCCACTTATGTGCCACCTATCGCTTCGCCATGACCTCCTTGCTCTTGTCAAATGGAAGCTATTTTCACTAAAGCACTTCTTAGATCGTGTACTTCTTTAGTCTTATTTGTTTTGCTTGGTCCCAATGTATCCTGCGTAGTTTCTGGACTGTCTATGTTGGATAGATCTACAGGGTCTGCTGGAATGAGGAGGTCTGCTGACCATTCCTTGGTAATCTCCTCCAAATCCTCCTCTGACATCTTGTAGTATGACTACATTTGTTTCTTATGACCATTGGTGCGCACTATGATGTATATAAAGTGTCAATCAATGCTGAACTTCATCAAAGGAAAAAACCCGTGGAGAGTATTCATGGTCATCCGAGGCTCAGACTGGATGGATACCTTTAGCTACTTGTAGTATATATGGAACATGACATTTGACTGCCATTTTTTACTCATGTCGATCGAGTAACACAGTGTACTAAACTTCACAACCATAGGTTCAAAGGGCTCGATGTTCGGGAAGGTTGCACCTTCCGACATCTCCCATGCTATGAAAGCGACCAGGATTATAAACCAACTAAAGTGAAACTCATATCCTTGATCTTGCGCTTCCATGTAGTCCAGCTCCAACTAGTTCACGAGGTACTTTACCCAATTCATTTGTAGGCCCTTCGCACACTTTCCTAAGAGGTCAACTACAAAGCCAGTCACTTGGGTAGGTCGGTTATTGCGAACTAACTTTCCTGCGATCAATTGATAGGTTAGGCGCATTGCACCACTTTGGATAGAAGCTACCTTGTAGCCTCATGTTCCCTTTTCTACATCTCCATATGTGTCCTTGATCCTTTGTGCTAGAGCACGATCCATTGTCTTTCTGGGGTAGAAATCCTGTGGGTTATGGCCTTGCATACTCAGCCCTGTGATCCAATTGAACAACGTCGGATCCATTGTGATATGGTAGTTTAACCACAAGTATTTTGCATGATAACAGGACAACAACAACTTGATGCATGTGTTCACTTCCTGGTGTCTCCCGAAGTGAGGAATATTCATGAAGTTGAGCAGTGTGAACTGCAGGAGGTTATGGGTCCATGACTGAGGGACGATCTTTGAATTATTTCCTTTGGTCCTAGTCAGGTACTTATGTGGGGTGAGCATGTTGTAAACCTTCCTGTCGCCGAGGTTGAAGTCGTTAAACTTCAACGCTGCTATCTTTTCTTGATCTATGTGAACTACACATATCCCCTTCGGGAGGTACGCAGTGACCAATTCGTATTCAAAGTCTTTGGGCATGCTGTCTCTGTTTATCTCGCTGCTCAGAGGTGGCAGGTAGGTGAGCAATATGCTCGGAATCAACTTAGCATTTGTGATATCATCTTTGTGCTTACTTCATTTCTCATCTGTTGGCCGGGATGGTCCGACTCGAGAATGGATGGAGAGGTCAAAAGTCCTTTCATCGATGATGCTTGTACACCTATGGACAATCCTCTCTCTAACATGACTCTTTCAATTTGTAGCTCGAGGAGGACTTCTGTCACGGATTCTTCGATTGTGCTGAGCTCCCCAGACATATGCGCTCGGTATTAATTAGATCAGGGTCAAATTAACTTAGAAATTGTACTAGAATAAGCAGCAAGAGTGCAATGATCACTGTATACAAGTCACTTGGTCTGTGGGCTCAAATTCTTAGTTAGCAAAAGTGTTCTTCGTGCATGGAGCGATAGGATAAATAGGTAAGTTGGCAATGGTTCACTTGTAACGGGTATGAAACCTCATTAACTCTTTCTCTATCCGTTATGGTGTGGTCCAACGGTCTGGTGTCAAGCTATAAATGATTTCCAACCCATTCGGAGCAACAGTCGAATGGATATGTCGGTCCCAACGACTATATTGCTTCGCCATGGCAAAGTTCCATGTGTCATTGTTCTGATATCTCGACGAAGTTCCAATTCTACAAATTTCCCTCCTGCGAAGTTCCCTCTGGAGATTTATGTAACTTTTCAATCTTAGCCCTCTTCTTACTTAGCTTCCTAACCTTCTTTCTAGTGAACTTCATCTCGATAGTCATTTTGCCATTCTGATTCTTATCTTCTTTGGACATAGTCACTGTGCACTATTGAGATTCTTTCCTAGGATTCATGGGTAAGGATTTTAATGTTCTTCCAGCTTCGACATCTGGGTATCTAGTGTTAAGTAGCTTCGATCTGTTCTCATGTCCTTCAATCAAGTATGCGATCCTTCTAGTCATAAAATCTTTTAACTCTTGTCTCTTCTTCTCTAAGACTTCTTCTTCTTATTTTTGTCCGGCTTGATCTCTTTCAATCCAAGGTTTTCCTAGTAACATGGTAAATGGGGCGATGTCCTCAATAAGTTTAATAATCTCAAAATCTTCTTTTGTCAAAGTTCCCTTGGCATTCATAGATAGATGAGTGGTTCTCCCGCATAGGTTTACCAATTTTCCTCTGAATAATCCTATTCCTCATAATGAAGGGATCATAGCAGGCCTTCCTATAGCTTCCCAAGTTCTCTCTGTCATGATATTCACCTATGTTTCTTCATCCATAACACAGTCAATGTCAAAGTCTCCTATTCTTACTTCAATGCATTCTTTTTCTTTAAAAATATCTGATAATCTGACATGTCGGTGGTCATTCAGAGTTTCTTTCATCTGTAACAATACTTTCTCTGATTCTTTCTAGGGTTCTGCCAAAGTCTCTGGATCTGCCTTAGGGTGTTCCTGGTTCATACTCTTTCTTTCAAGCTTAGCAATCATTCTAGGGCAGTTCAACACTTCATGATCCATGGCTTTGCAACAAAGACAACTAGGTCTTCTCCCAGGGCATTCCTTAGCAATATGTCCCAGTTTTCTGCAACTGTAACATATATTTAATCCTCTCTTTCCTCTAAATGATCCCCAACTTCTCCTGTACTACGCGCTAGGATTATAGGATCTAACCTACAAAAAATTCTTTCGAGGATCCTGCATCCATTTGTTAGTCCAAACATTCATTCTATTCATAGGTATAACATATCTTTCAGTATTCTTATCAGATCTAGTCATATCAAATCTTCTTTCATCTATTAGTGCCCTAGTTTTTAAGCTAGGACAAAATCTATCAAACAAACCTAGATCCATACCTTAGAAACAAAAAAATTTCACTTATCTTACCTTTTCAGAGCACAAAACTTACAAATCTTACCTCTTTTCTTCAGATATGACCTCTTTTCTTGGCACAAAGCTTCACAGGTCAAGTAGAATGTTGCGTACTAGGGCAACAGATATTCGCACAGATCTTTCACAATTTCAGATCAGATTTTCGCACATAGCTTCTTCTTCTTTAGTTCCAGTTTCAGGTCCTGACAACGGAACCATTTGTTGGCACAGGAGCAGACCCAGGGTTCAATTCTAGAACAACGCACCAACAAAACCCTAACTACTGGCCCTTTCGATAACACTTGTGAAGTAGATGAAGTCTCACCCAAGGTAGAGGCAGGGGTGGTTGTAGAACTCAGATGTTTGCAACCTTAGCTGGGACATAGATCTGTGATTATAACACCTAACAAAGCACTTAGCATCGGCGAATCACCAAGATTCAACCACTATACTACTGCATAGATATAACAGAGCATCTCATCATACATTTTGAACTGAGTATCTAAGCACTTAGCATTAAATAAATAGATCATATCTAACAGTCTTGAGCACTAAGAATATTCATATACATCAGATCTAGCACTCATATACATTATTAATTCAAAGCATGAGCAAATATTATCTATCTATATCAAATCACTTAGCAAAACAAGACATAAACACATCAAGGAAATGCACAAAGAAGAAAAACACATCGTTTACGTGGTTCACCCCCACCTTGGGGCTACGTCCACCAACTCTTCTTCTTTATTGTCTTTAATCGATCAGTTACAAGCACAAAGCCATCAAAACCCTATTGCGCATAGGACAAAATATCTGCGCAGCTCGCTAGATCCTTCTTCCTTGCGTTACAACATAAATCTTTCCACCGTCTGTTACAAGCACCTACACTTAGCTCTGCAAGCATGCACAAAGCCTTTACAAAACCTTACTTGCACTTAGCATACACCACATAGATGCCTATCTCGGCTCTGCCTCTTCTTACATCACCTAGATGTCTATTTATACATTAAAAAATAGGCCTAAGAATGGGTAAACCCATGGGCCGACATCCCAATCCCGTTGCATAATCCCAAAAATCAAAAAAGGATCTAAAAAGGGGTCGAGATCTCATGATCTCTTCTTCGTCTTGCGCTCCTCCTTCGACAGGATTTCGAAGTCCAAAAAGAGGTCAACATGACCAATATTCTCCCAAAACTTGGTCAAGGGCCAACAACACTTCTTAGCATCATCTCCTCTCAAGAAATCGGCCTCTCATATCCTGGTATGTATTGAGGTATACTTTTTGTATTTGGATATGAGTGCATTTGTAATATCATTGCACACATGGATCCATTGGAAATACTCCTACACTTGAGAAAAAGTTTATATTTTTTTCAAGTAGGTAGGATAGGGGAGAAAATAAATAACAACAATAAGGAGGGATCACCAAGTTAGGGTGCAACTACTAGATTTCTTGCAGCCTAGATCTCCTTCATATAGGGCATATTTTGTTGCAACATCTTTCCCCGTGACAAATATTTTTGTAGTAGTGTTTCACAGTAGTTAAGGTTGTCTTGCAACAATATTTTTTTATTTTGTTTTTAATATGCAGTAAAGAAGAATTTCATATTTAAAAAGAAACAGGTCCAAACCTCCATTCTCTATTCTTCCAAGAAGCACCACAACAGATCCAGTCATCCTTCAACAACATCTATAAAGTCAACATCAATCCAAATCCTTGCAGAGGAAGAGTACTAGCATAAATTTAGAAACAATTTAATTTCCTGTAGACAGAGCTATGAGTTATCGAATCAAATTACATCTAGACAGAGCTATGAGTTACCAGATTGTATTGTAGCCAGATATGGTTTTGACGCATAGTCATCTGAGGCCACATCATCTATGAGATCTCCTAAGCATCAAGTAGATTCTATACTCTTAAGGGAGACAATTATTATCAAGAGTTCAACCTTACAATAACACACCAGTGATGCCACAACTCCAACATGGAAATCAAAGTACAATGCTATTTTTTGGGTCACAAAATCGCGACCAATCATCAATGAAATAGTAAAGGCAATGTTTATCTATTTCTTCCATGACTATTCTATGCAATGATTTGATTATTATTGATAAATGTCTTGGACATTGTCTGATCTATTTGGAACCATATTCTAGATTGTAGTGAGCTCTAACCTCATATATGAATTATTTAGGAAGGGTGATGCAACTACCATAACAATAGAGTATCTTGATTCCATGTTCACTTTTGGTCAACTGTTAACTTGCACGTTGAAGATTCGAGTTTCTAGCCATGATTTCATGCTTGCACTCATTCGATGATTAAATTTGGTATATGGTTGAGATCCATGGATATAGGATCGACGGTTTTAAAGCTACATAGATTTGGTGTAATTATGCTGATCAAAACCTATAACAATATTGATTGATTGGGGGCATACAACCACCCTAATCTCTAATCCACATGGATTCTCACTAGTGAACCTGATAATTAATGCATTAATATGTGATTTCATCGAGCCGGTACAATTTGAAGTTGATGAGATTACTTGGGAGTGCAAGATCACCTGTTTTTCACCGTGAGACTTTACCCACTGCCTTTTACTGATACAAAATATGGGGTGAAGTTGCTTTAGCTCCACAACCCAATGATGGTATCCACTCACAATCTGTATCAGGAACTATTCTTCTTCCTAGGTAGCATATTTATCTTGTGCACCTCCATACACCAAATTACTAAATGTTCCAAGCTTTGTAATTTCATTGAATGGGAATGCACATAAGAGGTATGCTAGTTTGTATTGATGCATATGATCCTTGATATAATGCATCACTATGAGATTTCTGACCGCTACTTTGAGAGTGTATGAGGATTGGGTCTCACATTAATTTTTTTTTATGAGGTCTATGTTGTTGAAAGCTAAGTCTAGATTTAGTATCCTGTAGAAGATTATCATTTGCAAAAGTGATCTTGACATCTTCATATTTTCCATAATCAGAAAGTACACTCAGCAAGGATGTCAACAACATAAATTCCCAGGCCTACATCAACAAAAGAATACTTCAATAGCATGTGGACATACCAACTCTTGAGTGTGGGGGAGATGGATATGTTTCTTCCATAAAACGAAGTGCAACAAGGAATATACCAATGAACTCAAAGCACCAACAAGAGGAGAATTGTTTCATCCATCCACTGAGATTTGCGGGAGGGGAATAATTACCGGAACACCAAATTCTAGAAATAAAAAAACAATGATAATGAGGGATGTACATGCATGTTTTTAAAGCATATTTTAAATAATTTTTGCAGAATTCCTGTAGCCGTTGATTTTCATAATTTCGGTAGTAAGTTCATTATTTTGCATTATTGGACCTCTCTATGAGAAATCAATGATATCAATTTTATTTGAGATGAAATTAAGATGCTGCTATACGACTGCTAATATCAGCCCTGATTCCTGCAATTCTGGTAATATTGGTGTGTAACCAAAATGCAGATTTGTTACTAGAATTCCTGTAGGTGACAGTTAGCAAAAGTGGTTTTGTGAAATCAATTGTGAACAAATGGAAATGAATATAAAAAATCCAAGACATGGTTTTTTTTTTCATATGTTCAACAACATTATTTATTCTATGCAGTAAGAGTACAATGCCAACATACTCTTTTGAACCAAGCATTCAATTCAAGTTCTTGTAGCAAGCATGTTAAGGAAATCAACATGAGCAGATGCAACAATAAAAGTACATCAACACCAGTCAAAGCACAATCCATTTCCTCCATCCAACATGATCAGTATTCAGAGTTTTTAGCAGCAACAACAAGAGTATAGTGCCAGCTCCTTCAGACCTGCAATTATCAGTAGTACATTCAGTTCCAACATCAATAATAAGAGGAAACTAAATCAACTTTCTTTCCATACCCTACAATCATAATTCAACATTTTCCTCTCATATCAGCATACATCAGAAGAACACGAATTTAACATTTTTCTTTTAGATCAACACATAGAAAATTAGCTAGAGTGAAACATTTTTCTCTCGGATCATCATCCACTACAGATAAAATAGGGTTACAAGAAATTTCTATTTCTAGGTGATAATCTGACTTGGGAATTCATCTACATGAAATTCTTGAATATTTTTTCCATTCCTTCATTTGCTTACACTCTACCTCCTTATCATCTCACATTTCATATTCCATTTTCCACCTATCACCATCCATTTTAATGTGGAATTGAAAATCATGCAGGGTGAGTAAAGACTATATGTACACCTTTTAATCTGGGTAGGATTCATCTAATCCTATCTGTGTTGGATAAGTACATGCAATGATTTGATTGTAGGGGAGTTGTTGGGCCTCAGAAATGACACATTTTACGATGCCATTTAACCATTTTTCACTCACTTTATGCTTTCATCCCCATACCTTTCATCACTCATATCATTTATACCTTAAATGAGCGTCACATGACATATGTACACTAAAATGGTTGAATTCCCATGTTTTGATGATTACTTAGCATAGATATTGGTGTTTCCTAATTTAGTTGTGGAGTTAAGTAGGTAATTACCAGAATCTAGAATCCTCTCTTCACCAATTAACTATCAAGGATCCTTTGTTCCAATAACTATTGGGGACCCTCTATTTTGGTAACTGCCAGGGACCCTCTATTCTGGTAATATCTAGGGACCCCCTGCTATGGTAGTTCACCAGTTGTTTTCCAGAAAATAGTTTGACCATGTTGCGGTTCATATACACTAATTTGGGAACACGAATCTCCTAAAATATGGTGTTGTTTTCCTCTTCAAACAAACTTAGACTAAAAAAATATTTGATGTTAATGAGGTTCACATGTTTAGGATGTAATATTTGTTTTTCGCAAACAAATCCACTTATTTGGGATCTGGTATCATCTTGTTATAACTCCTTTCCTTTTGAGAAAGAGAGGATATATGTATAAATAAGAGAGCATATCAGTCATTGAGGACATATAACATATAGATATAGCTTAGCATAAAAAGGATATACATTGGGAGGAGCATATTCAAGATCATTGTAATTTCTTGATGTTGGAATAAAGAACCTTTATTGTAGATCTAAAGTTATTTGTTGTATTCTTTCTTGGAAGTGTGTGCCAAGAGAGGCAAGGCCCCCTCTATCTGGTATACACTTCCCAAATAGTTCCTTTCATTACAAAAACTATTCATTTATTTATGTAATTTCATTTCTGCCAAGTGTGTACAAGGGTAAATTGAACCAACTGAACATCTTTAAGGTCTTGATGATTGTTGTGACAAATATAGTAGAATATAGGCAACGCGAATGTGAGACATGTCAAAGGTGAATTTATATTCAATTTAACTCTTGGAGGTGTTCTTTCAATTGAATTTATGTGTGATTAGATAGTATACAAAACAATTTCCCTTCTCCTGCATCTATTTTTCCAGGATCTCACAAGCTTACAATTTCCCTGGTTGATGATTTAATGAGCAACAATTTAAGGAATTAAATTTCCCTACAACGAGAAAGGTTCGTAATTATAATAATATTGTTTTATCAAATAAATGCTCTGTTTGTGAGATGGTCAAATGGAAGTTTGTGAGTTATTATAGGGAATGAGGTTCTTAATATAAATGTTCAACATACAAGGCATGATCAGGCCTATCTATTTGTACGTCATGGAAGGGGAATCTTACAATCTCAAAGATGATTGCTACATGAGATGAGATTTATACTATCTTTTTTATCTTCAAAATCACATCGGTTTTTTACTTCTCTTGTTGATTCTTTCCATAAGAAGAGATATAAAATAAAAAATTTCATTATGAACACCGATCTAAGAAAAAAAATAGCAAGTGCAGAATTGGCATCAGAACACTTGGGAAGAAAGTAGTTGATGGCATCGAAAAATTTAAGTGGAACTTCGACGATGGCACGATAGGAAAATATCAGTCTCGCGAAATAAACGTGAGGAAGAAGATGCCCCAAAGATATTTCTTAGAACCACCCAACGCCCTGGAAAATTTAAAGAAACGAACATAAACCTAGAGGACTTGAGTTGATCGTCACCAAACTTACTGGGAGGACTAGCCACAAACTTCACTAGTGCACTAATGTTATGATCTATGGTAAGAACAATGTTTCTATGGTGCTTCAAAACCAACCCCAAACATTGTCTCACTAACATAAGAAATCACTCCATCCTAATAAATATGCCTAACACCATAGTTAATCATGTGATCTTCACTGATGAAAGAGAACAATCCCCAAGATAAGATCTATCTCACCCAACAAAATTCATAACTTGGTATCTGATTCACCTGGGATAGTTCCTAAACAAGTTTTTTGATTCACATCGGAGGAGGTCCCATTAACTCCTCCGATGAAAATTAGAGGAGTTCATTCAACTCCTCCAATGCAAATTGCAGGAGTTAATCAGAGGAGTTCCCATTAACTCCTATGAAACCGAAAAAAATGTTTTTCGTAAGACAACCATAGTTGTTGACTCGGGTGTCCATTTTGCACGTTATTTACACCATTGGAAAGGTATTTCCAAGATATAAAAATTTATATTTATGTGTTTTAATAAATTCCTAAAATATTACCTTAATTTTTTAAGATGAATATCCGTTACCTTGTTGGAAACCACAGAGAATGTAATGCCTCAATCATGAGCAGATGAACTAGGGATTGAATCTAGGGAAGTTTACTTGATATTTCAATTGTTTAATGCCTCAGTTATATGAGTTCTAATGATTAGTATTGATAGTTTTTTTGGAGTTACACTCATCTATTCTATGTTGAATGGTGCCAGGTACTGAGCCGAGGAGGGTCGCGCTCAACATTCTCCCGATGCAATCTACATGAAAAGAAGACGAATGAGAAATAAAAAAAGATGTAGCAGTAATAGAGGAGTAGCAAGGAAAATATAACGTAAATGGATGAAGAGGATATCTAGAAACTCCATGACAATCGACAATTAAACAAGGATGATGAATATGTTTCCACGTCTAGGAAAACTTTCATGGCGTGCAGGGCACATATGGTCGAAATCTATGATGGCCCACCAACACTAGAAGAAAAAATTGAATTATAATTGTTGTCTTTGTTTTTTATCGTTACAAAGGGAATAATACAAACGTTGAAAATTGAAAGGTCATGAAAGAAAGTGAAATTCCAAGGGTCACATTGAACCTCATTAAATACTAAAATTGTACCCAAAGATGGGGCTTTTGGCTCTTCAAACATTGTACACTTTTGAATTACTTTGGGAATATAGTGTCAACTAAAATTGAAGAGCTATCCTTAGAGTTTTCATGTACTATCATTGAAATTGTTAATATAGAGAATCCCTCAAGGCCAACTTTTGATAGAGAGAAGGACTCACATGTCTCACTATTTTGCTGCGAACTATTTCAAGAAGAATGTTTGTTGTTCACATGGGTTGTAAGAGCATGTTTGTTTCTGGACTATTTTGACGCAATACATGTTTTCTTACAGTTTTGTTACTCTTTCTTATATTACATGTCTTGAGCAAATGAGTTGCCAATATATGTGATATAGTGACTTAGACTATTCTGGTTAAATATTTATGTGCATGTGTTATCTAACTTTATTTCTTCATTTCAACTATCTGGGTGAAGCTATTGGTAGAGTTAATTTCATGTTACAACTCATTCACTTACGTTAATTAACTCCTAGATAGGATAGGGTAGATTAGAAGTAGGTTAGATACCCGCATTTACATAGTCTTGATTTACATCTTTTGTTTGCATAACCATCCATAATTCACCCTCATCAGTGGACTAGGCCGTAACCGGTAAAGCCAAACTGTGAATGGTTGCTAGGACATAATCCAAATGGGTTCCCTATTCCAAACAGTGAGAGGTCTAATTGGGACTTCTTATTGGGGGTAACACATTACTATTGTCAAGCGAATTTAGACACTTCAAAAAAGATGGTTCTAAAAGGAGGGAGGATGACAAGCCTGCCCGTGTGGAGTCATTTCATTAACTTTTAACCAACACATGGATCCTCTCCATAACTTTGTATACGATGACCCTTTGAATATTCTGAGACCCATTGAGGCCATCTCAATCAAGCAATTCAATATCTTTTCAAACCCCAAATTCAATGGTGAAGGGAATGCCTTTGCATTCACGCATCTTAAACGATTTGACATCACTCAACAAAACATTAAGATTATTCATGAAAATGAAACTTGTTGAATTTTCATTCTTACATTTGAAGGGTGAATTAAATCCTGGTTTAGGACCTTGATAAAAAAAATTATTCATAGTTGGGAACAACTTAAGGAAATGTTTATCGCAACTCATGAAGATAATGTATCTGATGAAATCTTTGATGAACTTAAAGGAATCCATAGGATCATAATCGAATCTGTGGATAATTTCTCCCTAAGAGTTATGTAGTTTTGTCATAGATTCCCTAAAAATGACAAACCCTCAGACCAACTAATATTGAATTGGTTTTTCTATCTTGTCTCTGATCCTGAAAGGTGTGACCTAGATGATCAAACCATCTCTAATTCACAAAATTCGGGTCTGAAAACTAAATATAAGAGGTGCACAATCTCTAATAAACACTCTATTGCAGCTATGGGAGAATATTTATCATTAATCCTAGACCCCATAGCTCTGGAGTGTGAACTATGTAACAATTCCCCTTCTGAAAATCCTGAATGTATTTTGGTATGTGATGAATCTCTTACCGAAGAAACCCCATCATTTTCATAATCTGGAGATTTACATTCCCTTTATGTAAAGTTGTTTGGGATTGATCACTCACATGAGAATCCCTCTATTTATCATGTAGTATACTCTTCACATTTATCTTTTGGTGATGAAACATCAAATGATAAACCAGACCAAGAAGAGTGCTCAACCCTGATTGATCAATCATTCATTCTTAATGATAGTCCATCTATATCACTTAATCCTTCACGATATGAATTTAGAAAACATATTGAATCACAATTTGATCTTGATGATCCTATTTTCGATGACTAATTTCACATTTTGGAATTGAATGTGGAGAAATGAATAGATTTATTTGGATATTTTACTAACGAGCATGGTCGGAGGTGCATGCCCTCTCTGTTTTCATGCCCACCCATTAGAAGGGGGGTTTTAGGGGGATATATGAGGATGAAAATTGTTCTCTTGATGGGTTGTTTTTGTATGTTAGGGAAAAAAACTTTATTCTTAGGTATAGTGAGAAGGAGATAGGTGGAGAAAATAAAAAGGGACGAACTATTGTTCGCCAATCCTACACAATCTGAAATTTTTGACATTGACACAAAGATGTTAACAACCGAAAATACAAAGTGTGTAGAGCATAATGATTTATAATATCTATGTGAAGAGATCATGTCAAATTTACAACCCATTACCATGCAATACAAAAGAAATATTGAGCCAATCCAAGAACCTATGTCATCTCAATCTGCTCTAGAATTTCCTATTAATCCTCATGAGCAAATACATCAATTTTCCTTGGATTCTCTTTTTATTATCCAACACTCCTCATATGATTTCATTGAAATCATGGGAGAATTTCTGGACTCGCATTTCGCTCCATGTTTCCATTCAATAATTATATATCATCTCTCCCCTCAACATGTGGAGTATGTGAAATTTTAACCTAGGGAGATATGCATTGATAATGAGACACTCCAATTTCAATCGATGATCATGTCAAGTACTCATTGTATTACTTCTACTCCTGAGATGAACAATGTCACCCACTCTGAGACACACTCATAAAGTAAATTACACTCAGGTTTCATTTATGAGTCTCTTCATGTGTGTCATTCACCATCTAATTCCTTCCAAGAGTCCTATGATGATCATAGTAAATCCTACGAAATAATTGAATCTTGCTTGGAATAATCTTACATGTTTGCATGTATCACGAATCATAACAATTCCAAATTCAATTTGTTGAGTGGAGACTCACATGAATCAAGTATTCCAATCTTCCATCCCTCACTACTCTATTCTATGCAACTGGACTTCAACCAATATGTGATTGTAGGTTTCAAGTTGCTTGATTGTCTTCACTGACACTATGCTTACACCTAGCCTTCCTTCATTTGATGTAGGGTAGGTTAGAAATAGGACTAGCCTAGTTATTTTTGTTTTCTTTATTCTTGCATAGCTTAGATGTTTTTTTTTCATGTGAATAACATATATTTTGGACTTGTATTGGATTGCTTCAATAAAGACCACCAACTGTTGATTAGTTTAGTTCATAGTTTGTGATGGTTGCATTAGCTGAAAGTTATTTTCATCAAGGTTTTCTTCTTTTAGTTTGATGATTTTTGTTTTTCTCTGACTAATATCTTGGCTTAATATTGGTTTTACTCCATTTTCATGAAGAAACCATGTGCAGGAATTCTCCGAGAAGTTCAATAATAAATTTCAATTGTTTCAAAAAAATCCACTCTCACATTTATAGTTGGAAAGTCAGTTACCCCAAAATGATGAAAGAACATTTGTTGAGGAATACATTACATCTTGGTGAAGATTGAGACTAGATTTAAAGATCACATCAGTTGTTCATAGCCTTACTCAGGATGGTGTCTATTGAGAAGAACTCACTCAAGTGTTTGTTGCTCTATGATAAAGGGTATGCCTGAGACTAATTTATGGTGCATTTATCATTTTCCCATTTTTAATGTATGTTTTCAATCACGGGGGAAAGTAATATTGTACTTCCCATATAACATACACCTAGAGGAATAGATTTTCAACTTTTAGTTTCCCTCTGATGTATCTCAAATGAAATCTAATTTCAGGGATACCGATCATTCAAATGGTTCTCAAGCACACCTCTTTAGGGAAGAACTAGTAATCATTTCAATTATATTCATTTGCTTCCCAAAAGGAGAGATTTCATCAAACAAACCCACACTTAAGCTCAAGTATACTCTATCTCCCCACAACTAGAACATGTAACACTCATGGTTTGATCCCAAACATCTAGATAGATTTTTATCGCTATATTAAGATTACTATGATAAATATTTTTAGAAAGGTTTTTTGGATTTTGATCATGGAAATATATATACACTTGAAAAGAAGGAAAATATTTGAAGAGGACACACGTATTCAGAGGATTTGAATTGATCATGCACCATTGGAATTATGGTTAATTGAACATGTGATGTAGTAACATCAGTTATAGAGCTTGAAGAAGTGGAGAGGAAACAAAGAACTCACAAGACCAAAGAAGATAAATATGGTGGACAACGAATTGGAGTTCTGGCCAATCCTTACCCCTGAATCATAAGGATGAAAAATTGAATTGGAAGTCTTTAGAAAATCATAATGAGAGGTGTAATTCTCCATCAACACTGGCACTGAAACCCATCTGAATGAAGTAATACATGTATAAGATTTCACATGGATTAGTTGTTTCAAGAAGCTACAAACTTCTAGCTAGTTGAAATGCATGAATATCCTCGAAATTGATGGAAACACTCAATCTGTGATTTCTTTATCAATTCACATTCTTTACTAATTGCATATTGTTGATCGTCATTCATCTAAGGTTTTAATTTTCTCGTTGTAGAAAGGTTTTGGGCTGAGTTCATCTCCTAATTCAACACTTCTCTTCTTGTTCTTTCACCATCATGTTTTCCCCTCATAGAAGTTCATTTATTAAATTTTTATCCATGATTGTATTTGATGACATACAAACCACTCACCTCAATTTTTCTCTTCACAGGAAACACCTTCACACTGGAAGCATGCATGGATAATCTTACATCTCTTTCCTAGCTCATGAGCGGAATTAGGGGTCTCTATTTGAACATGAATCAGAACTATTTGGGGATTTTGTGACAAAATTTAAACCATGACTGAGCATAGTGGTTAATTAAAGGTCATCCTTATGTATTGGTTGGTGAGCATATCCCGTGTCATAGAGGAAACATCCACACACTAAGTAGCTTCTCAGGTGAAAGGTGAAGTGTTAAATTCTAAAGGATGAAAACCAAAAGGGATATATTTACCTAGCCAAGTGCAACAAATATTCAAATAAATATCAATAGCTAGAAATCATCCCCTACCAAGATAAAATGCCATCACTTTCCCCATCCACTGAATGCTAAGCATGCACTAAATAAATTGGGAATGAATGGAAATGAAAGTCTGACGAGACTGAGGGACATGCATATATCTCTGTCATGGATTTGGATGCTTGCTAATAGCAGAGAAAGGTATGTGACATCGTGGTGACTGCATCGGGGCTATGGACACTCATGGGAAATGGAGCAACAACTGCGAGATATCTATACGCACCTAGTGAAAAATATTTACTATCCGAAATATATATCAACCCCAAGATGGAGATACCAACTCGGATTTACAACATAGTTTAAGAAAATAAATATCATCATCATTCATCCTCCATCTACAAAAAACGAGCTCCATTATTTTATATGCAAGCATCACCAGTGAACCAAGCATGATGGAATCTTTCAGGTAACAATTTCACATATTTCCCAGAATTTTTTATCATAAAATTAATTATATGACCTTCTACATTTTTTTCTTATCAATTAGGAAAGACTAGCAGAGATTCTGGCTTTACCCAGTGTATTTCCATTTGTTGCATTTGCACAACAACCTCTCAATTTTCTTTTCTTAGTATCTCTCCAAGACAAGAAATTGGACCCCCCTCCATTTTTTCCTACTAGGACCCTTACACTCTCTCTCTCTCTCATATAAATTACTAATCCCGAGTTCTCCTCACACGTCATTGCCTTATCATTTGCAGTTACCCCTATGATCACATCTACCCAATGATATGCACTTTAGCAAGGTCCCTCTTCCTACGTCAATACACAATGTACTAGTGAACACATTCTTCTTCCACCATCGCATTAGCGTGCCATTGATTTATTCTCCTATACATAGGCCACTATGTTGATAACTTGGTTGATGCACTAGCACGATTCCACCAAATCTTACTGACACACATCTTCATCATTGATGAGGTTCGCATGATCAAAATCGTCGCACTAATATTGGTCACATGATTATCTTCTCCATGCACACACCTTTTACCAGCTGAATCCCTTCCACTTGCGCTATTGCATCACATTTCAATAGTGTCCTTGCCTTTTGCTTCATTACATTTCTTATCGAAGAGGGTCACCTCTTCTTCCCTAGAGCACTGCCCATTGACAAGTTTCCCTCTTGTATCACAAATGACTCAGTTGAAGGATGTAAAACCCTTGTCGTCATCGATCACATTGATGAAAATATTCTCCCTCTCTCCAATGATGACCAACTCAACATAGCCCACTTTCATCTTGAGGCCTATCTTGTTCCCCTCCCAACTCAGATATCTTCTTATTGCACTCATCAGTCAATATCCTTACATTATCAATGACTAAAATCTTTACATTTAATCATAAATCTAGTCACTGATCACCTATTGTGCCTAACCCACTTCATATTGCAGTCATAATTAAGTTTGTTGTGTCCCTAGTGGATTTCTTCATGAACATGGTAATAAATTTCTTTCTTTGTGTTTATTGATGTTATGACTAAATATTCATTATGAAAGAATTTCCTAGCATCATATCGGTTAACCACAACACCTATTGGTCTTGTGTTGGTTCTAAAACGCACTTTGGGAGAAATTTGGTCCTTTCAGCTCCTAGACAGTACTAAGCACACAGGACGTCAGTTGGTTGTTTTGGTGGATTTGTAATTTTTTACTATCTATGTATCAACACAAAATCAAAGGATGAAATAAGTACCTATACATCATATATGACACAAGAACTCGCAGAATCAATTTTTAGTGAAACAACAACGAATGTGGGACCTGAAATTTCATTTAAAATTCTTTGAATGCAATTTTTTGGCGTCCGTCAAAGTGAATTTTTCTTCTTCAAAATAGGCCAAGTCATTTCACAGATAAGATGCGTGTTTGGAACAAGTGATTGGTTCGATGTGTGCACCTCTCCATGTACTTCACAATGCAAAGGATGGTACTCCTATCCGATGTCATCTGGGAAAGCTATGGATCTTTGAAATCTCTCATAATTCAATATTTGGTTCTCTCCTCCATGAAAAAAAATAAAATTCTTTGGTAAAAGGTTTGTGTTTCTCAAATATATTTGAAGCTAATATTTTAAATTTAAATAATTTGAATTTAGAGTAAATTCAAATTATTTTGATTTAAAAGGGTTTAACAAATAAACTAATGTTTTTCCAAATATTGTAAGGAACTCTGCGCTACCCTCGTTTTAACCTACTCTTCCCCTAGCACATAAAACGAAAAGAGGAAACAAGTTATGCGTTGTTACCCTCATAGATAAGTGAAGTAAAACATAAGGATCAACGACCAAGCCAACTTCCCATCGACAAAGTTAAACTCAACTGCTCCAAAGCACATCGACAGAGTTGATAGTAACTATTCTAAAGCTATCGACAAGCATGAGACGAAGTGCTCCAAAATCCAGTGGTTTTCATTGGAGGAGATGAAATTTTCCGATGTTCATCGACGAAGTTAAAGGGAACCACTCCAATGCCATCACCAAACTTTATAAGAAATTCGTTGGAGAAATTTATAAGAAAGTTCTCCAACCTCCTAATTCAACACTTCCCTTCTCGTTCATCTCCTAATTCAACACTTCCCTTCTCATTCTTTCATCGTCATATTTTCCCTTCATAGAAGTTCATTTCTTAAATTTTGATCCATAATTATATTTGATGACACACAAACCACTCACCTCAATTTTTATTTTTATAGGAAACACCTTTGCATTCGAAGCATGCATGAATAAGCTTACATCTCTTTCCTAGCTCATGAGCAGATTTAGGGGTCTCTATTTGAACATGAATCAGAACTATTTTGGGAGTTTTTGACAAAATTTAAACCATGACTGAGCATAGTGGTTAATCGATGGTCATTCTTCTGTATTGGTTGGTGAGAATATCCTGTGTAATAGAGGAACCATCCACACACTAAGTAGCTTCTCACGTGAAAGGTGAAGTGTCAAATTCTAAAGGATGAAAACCAAAAGTGATATATTTACCTAGCCAAGTGCAAAAAATATTCAAATAAATCTCAATAGCTGGAAATCATCCCCTATTGGGATAAAAGGCCATCGCTTTCCCCATCCACCGAATGCTAAGCATGCACTAAATAAATCGGTAAGGAATGGAAAGGAAAGTTTGATGAGACTAAGGGACATGCAGATATATTTGTCATGAATTTGGATGCTTGCTAACAACAAAGAAATGTATGTGATGTCATGGTGACTACATCGCTGCTATGGACACTCATGGGAAGTGGAGCAACAACTACAAGATATCTATACGCACCTAGTGAAAAATATTTACTATCCAAAACATATATAAGCCCGAACATGGAGATACCAACCCATATTGCCAATGTAGTTTAAGGAAATAAATCTCATCATCATTCATCCTCCATCTACAAAAAAATATCTCCACATTTATTATTAATCACATTAAGGTGGGGTCGACCTGTACCCTTTACATAACAATTAGGGTTACATGTAGGTCTGACTCTTGAAAAATATTTATAGCAAAGGATCTGATACACCCACTAGTGCTCATCCACTAAGGGAACAACCATAGGGATGTCATAGATCTTATTCACTGCATTACATAGATGAACCATATCTTCACACGTTCACTTGTGCTCGTCCATAGGCACGTCCAATCTATAGATATACTTTCCCACTGCCACAGACAGGAGAATCATCTAGAGTTTTCTCATCAACTCTACTGCTAAGAGGAGGCCATCACATCATATTCATTTCTGTTCACATGACGATGTGCCCAACACTTTTGGGATTTCCCACATCCACCTTGTACTCAGCCACAGGCACGTCCTAACTCAACAGATCACTTTTCCACCGGATGATAATCTGGATTTCTTCTCACTCACATCATGGAGGAGGTCATCTCTATGTTCCTAGCTCTATCCCAGGCTGGAGCCACAAACCCTTATTAGGTTCTTTCTCTCAGGTTTGTAAGATGAGAGAAAATCTTCACATAGCTGCTATGTTCCACATCTCACGGGTTTGTAAGATGGAGGATGTCTCCCATACATGCATTCATCAACACTCCCTCTCAGCTAGGGAGGCATTCTTCATCAAGACAAGTCTCATACAAATGTACTCTGAATTGTTTTTTTGGCTAAAGTCATCCATACTCCCTCTTAACTCGGAAGGCGTTCTTCACCAAGTTTATTTGGTGTAAATTTCTATAGTCTGATCAGGTGTAGGAAGGTACTACAAGTCTACAATTATCTTTTGTGGCATATTCCTGATATAAGGATACTTCATGTCATCATGTTTTGAACCATCAGGAAACATTGGGTTCTTAAGGAGTTTTACACACAACTCTTGGTTATCATCATAGGATCCATCTCATGGTCAAGTAAATATGTCAGAAGTTTGTGAAGCCATATTGCTTCGCACACTTATATACTCTGCCTCTCTGGTGCTTAGTGCCACAAAGTTTTGTTTCCTGTTTCATCAACACTTCATGGTATAACACCAACCGGATGTGTTCTTTTGACCTACTGTACTTTCTACTCAATTTGTATTGGCATATCCTGCAAACTCAAGTTTTTACTGGAGGCATGTCACAAGCCATATCTAACTGTACCTCGAATTTGTCTTGGTTGAATCATGAAATGTCTAAACACATTTCACTATATGGTATAAATCAAGTCTTTTGTTAACCATATTTATCACTGATCCAATCAACTATGGATCGGTCTCATTTGAATTATCATCAGTCCTTTTCTTTAGATCCATCACAGTGGATTTTTCATTCTGTCATACTAAACTTTTTAATAATTTTACTGTATATTTTCCTTGTCTCAGGAAAATCTCATCGGTCCTCTGCCATACTTCTTGCCCCAAGAAGTATTGCATTATACTCAGATTCTTCATTCATAATTCAATGATTACTTGTATCCAACAACATGGTTTTCTGAATAAGTTATCAAGGTCAAGATCTCGTTACCAACACTGTAATAATATAGTTTCGTATTAGAAATTTTTTTGATGAAATCCAAACTCATCAAGAATTTGTATATATGATATAGCTTCCAGCTCATGGGTGGTAGTACACAAGAAGTGTATCAGGTTCAATGGATCAAGTGACTTATCATAGACAACTCCATCTGTTTGTGAGAAACCTTTGGCTTGCATTTCTTGACACTTGCATTAGCTGCAGGCTTGATCATATAGATATTTTTACTGATTTTCCTTTCTGATCCCTGAATAATATCTTTATGCATCATTCTTTAAGATATACTGGTATTCTTCTATTATGGCATATTGCTATACTGGTTCTCTTGTTTCTTTTCTAAGACAAGGTGTCTCAGCATCAATGAAGTGGCTCATGATTGAAGGATAGCTCAAAAATCTCTTTTTGCTTTCTCGGAAAGTTCCTTGAGAGGCTTGTATGTTTCTCCGCCTCTTGCGGAGTGGTTCAAGAAGGGCCTTTTAGACCTTATTGCAATATCTCTGAAAATGTATCGGTTGAAGCAACTGGATCAACTTGAGTAAGGTATTGTCTCCCTCTGAACTGTTGAAGGGAGAGAAGATATTTGTTTCACTGCCAATCTTTATTTTGAGATTCTCTGAATCTTGAAGACAATCTTCTTTTCAAGAATAATATTTCTTCTTGTTCTTGTACAATGAACAATTTGAACATGTTTTGGACTCCCGTACCAGGGATAACGGTTCATGTCTTTGAGGGATATTTTAGTGTAAGGACTAATATCCTTCTTTTATTTTGAAAAATGAAATCAACTATAAAATTTTAGAACAAAAATATTTTACCTAGATTGTGGAAACGTTCTTATAGAGAAATTATTTCTTGTCTCTCTTCTCTTCACTTACTTGAGGTGGATCTGGATCAATGTCAATAGTGGTGGCATATTGTTTTCCCTTCTTTTTGGTTGGACAATTTTTAACAATGTGTCCATACTTGTCACATCTGTAACACTGATCTTTTGAAGCATCTCTTCTTTGATATCCTAAATTGGATGAATACTTTTCTTCTTTAAATGTTTGCCTGAAGTTTCTTTTGAATTTTCCTCCCTTCCTGGTATGTAGTGCAAGAGACTGACTTTCTTTTGGGGAATCTTCCACTCCTCTATTTCTGAGTCTAAGTTCTTCTTGAGTGCAATCTGTCCATAGACGCTCAAAGGTTGGTAGATTTTCTCTTCCACTGATACTCTGAAGGAAGGGATCCCATGATTTTGAAATATTTTGGAGAGTGGTTAAGACAAGTTCTCTATCAGACATGATTTCTCCAATTGTCTCTAGCTATTCTTTAATCTCTGATAACTTCATGAAGAAGAGTGCAACTGTGTCATCTTTTTTCATCTTATTATTATGGAGTTGACTCTTCAAGGTAAGATCTCTGAGGGTGTTGTCACTTTCAAACATTTTTTTCAATGTTTTATACATATCATAGGCAGTCTTCAGATTGGAAATCTGGGGAAAGAGTGCTCCATCAAGCCTATCTTCCATTGGAGTTTTGTTTTTCATTTTTCTTGAATCCTTGTAGACTGGATTATATTGGACTTATGACTGCCAATAATCAATTTGATAGTATCACAGAGATGCTTTCTTGATTCAAAAATGTTTCTTCAGAAAACCAGAGTTAATATTCTGTAGGAAATTTCGGCACCCTAGAAACCTTAGGGCCAAAAATAAAAAACTCACGGAATTTCGTTTTGAGATCTTCTGGAGATGCACTGGAAGAGGCCATACTCTTCTATGTTGAAATTATACCCAACGTCCAAGTTTTAAGGGGCTAAAACACTCAAAAGGAGAGGGTCGTATAGATTTTCTGGAAACCCTAGGAGGAACGTACGGTTCTGCAGAAGGGGTGGGAAGACTAGTAAAGGATGAGACTTGGTAGATTCTTGTGCAATGGGTTCTTTCAAGACCCATTCTTTGACACCATGTTTATTTTTTATAGCATTAGGTTAAGCATGTAGTTAATTTCAATTTCATCATGTCTTAACCATAAACAAGAGTGTTTCCACAACCGAGATCACAAGAAGAAACACCATGCACAAGTACACAAGATATATCCTAGGAAACCCTTCTCAACAAAGGAAGAAAACCCAGCCAAATCATTTTCTATATTCTTCAAGAGAAATACCTTTCACCACCAAGAATGACTTAGCACACAAGAGGGTGCTTAAGCCCTAGAAGACTGGCTGCTGAAATTTCCAAATAACACAAGAAGGATATGATTCTACAATGGAGAATCATATCCTACTTATAATAGACTTTGACCAATTAACAAGGACGTCTATTGGCACAAGAGGGTTGACCTCTCTAAGTCAAATATACTTATTATTATATTTATTATTTATTATAATTAATATCAATATTAATATTAATTATCTTTTACATTTATTATTAATCACATTAAGGTGGGGCCGACCTGTACCCTTTACATAACAATTAGAGTTACAGGTAGGTCTGACTTTTGAAGAATATATATAGCAAAGGATCTGATACACCCACTAATGTTCATCCACTAGGGGCACATCCATAGGGATGTCATAGATTTGATTCACTGCATTACACAGATGAACCGGATCTTCACACGTTCACCTGTGCTCATCCATAGGCATGTCCACTCTATAGATCTTCTTTCCCACTACCATCGACAAGAGAATCATCTGGAGTTTTCTCATCAACTCTGTTGCTCAAAGGAGGCCATCACATCATCTTCTTTTCTGTTCACATGACGATGTGCCCAACACTTTTGGGATTTCCCACGTTCACCTTGTCCTCAGCCACAGGCACGTCCTAACTCAATAGATTGATTTTCCACCGGATAATCATCTAGAGTTCTTCTCACTCACATCATGGAGGAGGTCATATCTACGTTCCTAGCTCTGTCCCAGGCTGGAACCATGAACCCTTCTTAGGGGATTTCTCTCAGATTTATAAGCTGAGAGAAAGGCTTCACATAGCTGCTATGTTACACATCTCACAGGTTTGTAAGCTAAAGGATGTCTCCCATAGTTGCATTCATCAACAATCTTGTCCCTCTCTCCAATGTTGACCAACTCAGCATAGACCACTTTCGTCTTGAGGCCTATCTCGCCCCCCTCCTAGCTTGGATTCCTTCTTGTTGTGCTTATCAATCAATATCCTTACATTATTAATGAGTCAAATATTTACGCCTAACTAGAAATCCATTCATTGATCATCTATTGTGCCTAACCCACTTCATATTGCAGTCATAATTAAGTTTGTTGTGTCCCTAGTGTCTTTCTTCGTGCACATGGTAATAACTTGCTTTCTTAGTGTTTCTTGATGTTATGACTAAATATTCATTGTGAAAGCATCGCCTAGCATCAGATCGGTTAACCACAACACCTATTGGTCTTGCATTGGTTCTAAAATGCACTTTGGGAGAAATTTGGTCCTTTCAGCTTCTAGACAGTACTAAGTGCACGAGACATTAGTTGGATATTTTGGTGGATTTTTGATTTTGTGCTACCAATGTATCAACAAAAAATCAAAGGATGAACTAAGTTCCTATACATCATATATGACACAAGAACTCACAGAATCAATTTTGAGTAAAGCAACAATGAATGCAGCCCCAAACTTTCATTAAAAATGTCTTTGAGCGCGATTTTTTGGCGTCCGTCAAAGTGAATTTTTCTTCTCTGAAATAGGCCAATCGTAACTATTCTGAAACTATTGTCTGTCAGAGTTGACAGTAACTATTCTGAAGCTATCGTCGATGAACTATGCCAATGTTCATTGACGAAGTTAAAGGGAACCACTCCGATGCTATCGCCAGACTTTATAAGAACTTCGTCGATGCTCCTGTCAAGGTTGATGGAAATTTCTCCAACCTATCGGTAAACTTAACACAAAATTCTCCGTCCAAATTGACAAACTTAACACTTGAAAGAAGCTCTTCCAACTAGACTAGGGTTCATTGAAAGCAAATTTAGCAAACCAATTTCAAGCCACTATATGCATTCTCTAGCGTAACTGCGTGGAGAAGCATGGATACCAAGTCAACAAAAGTGAAAATGAGCATCTGGTGTTCCTTTATGGAATTTGTTGCATATAAAACCTCTGATGATGATGAAAGTATGTGTGTGGTTACATTCAAGTCCCGCGCCTATCCAACATCGTGGAAATGAAGGAATTATCAAGGGTCTCATGGGTTTCTAATGATGAGCAGACAAACCAAGGAATGAATCCTGGAAGTTTACTTGATATTTTAATTATTTAATGTCTCAGTTATATGTGTTCTAAATATTAGTATTGGTAGTTTATTTGGAGTTATGTTCATTTAATCTATGTTGAATGGTGCCAAGTACTGAGCGGATGAGGGTTGCGCTCAACATTCTTGTGATACAATTTATAGGCAAAGACGACGAAGGAGAAATAACAACAGATGTAGTTGTAATAGAGGAGCAGCAAGGAAAATCTAAGGCAAATGGATGAAGAGGAGATCCAAAAAATTCACGATGATCGACTTTTAAACTCGAATGATGAAAATGTTTCCGTGTTCAGGCCAGTCTTCATGGCACGCATGGCACATATGGTCGAAATATATGATGTCCCACCAGTACTAGAATATAAATTTGAATTGTAACAATTGTCTTTGTTTTTCATCATTACAAAGGGAACAAGACAAACGTTGGAAGACGAAAGGTCACGAAATAAGGAAGAAGGCGAAGGGTCACATTGAACTTCATTAAATGCTAAAATTGTACCCAAAGGTGGGGATTTTGGATCTTCAAACATTGTACACTTATGAACTACTTTGGGAATACAATGTCAACTAAAAATTGGAGAGTTTTCCTTAGAGGTTTCATGTACTACTGTTGAAATTGTTGATATAGAGAAGACCTTAGGGCCGAATTTTGATAGAGAGGACTCGCATGTGTCGTTGTTTTGCTACGAACTATTTCAAGCATAATGTTTATTGTTCACATGGTATGTAAGAGTGTGTTTATTTATGGACTATTCTGATGCAATACATGTTTTCTTGCATTTTTGTTACTCTTTTTTATATTACATGTCCTGAGAGAATGAAATGCCAATGTATGTGATACAATGACTTAGACTATTCTGGTTATATATTTATGGGCATGTGTTATCTGACTTTATTTCTTCATTTCAGCTATCTGGGTGAAGTTATTGGTAGAGTTAGTTTCATGTCACAACTCATTCACTTACGTTAATTCACTTCTTGCTAGGATAGGGTAGATTAGAAGTAGGCTAGATACCTTCATTTGCATAGTCTTCATCTACATATTCCATTTTCATAACCATCCATCATTCACCCTCATCAGTGGATCAAGCTGCAATTGGTAAAACTAAATCAAGAATGGTTGTCGGGCCAAAATCTGGATGGGTTCCCTATTCCAAATAGTGAGAGGTATAATTGGGACTTCTTATGGGGGGTAACCCCTTACTGTCTTCAAGTGAATTTAGACACATCAAGAGAGACTTAACCATAATATAAAAACTAGTCAGTATAATAGGTTTCACAAACACTTGTCAAAAAGGCCTATCTCCAAACACTTTCCATGTAACCATTTGTCAAACACTTGGCATGAAGCCATTTATCAAACACTTGACCTTCAACATCCTAACTTATGAATGTTAAATGATCAAAATCATTATAAGGATGCTTGGCAACAACAACAAGAGATTGTGCATGTCATACAACAAAAAACTTGGCTTGCATTGCCTTCATAATATGGAAATTTTTTCTCAACTTAACATGCAATTTCTTCTTTAAATGACATTATATACATAATCCATTTATCATCTATTTGAAAATTTTGGAGTTGGGAAGTCAACATTTATATAAATATAACTTGAACCTACTATACAAAATCATTATTAAAATAGTTTAAAGGTTAAAAAAATAGTTTAAATCTAATTGTGAATTNATATATATATATATATATATATATATATATATATATATATATATATATATATATCATACATCCATCTTGGTGTCTCAATAATTTGCAAACAAAAAACTATATTTTAATCTCACATCAATCATTACTCTATTTAATAATAAAATTTGTTTTAAAGATTTATTATTTAATAAGAAAGATGTGCTTGACAATACATGAAGTCAACAACTTTTGTAAACAAAAGTTTCTTTAATTTCGATATCGTGGAGTTGTTGGATACCATTCTAGAATTATTTTAGATATCGTTCGAAAATTTGTGATCATGTCGTTCCAGTACTCTTCATCCAACAATGGGCTTTTGGGTGTTCATTGATATTCGGCTTCTGCATGAATCTCTAGTCCAGTCACCAGTTTTCCAGACTTATCGTCTCATAACACAGAATTCACTTGGAGTCAAAGTAACACTATGACTGAGGGCTCATTTATTTTATACAATAGAGGTCAGTCCCACTGAAAAGAACCAAACTCCAAACTCATATAGTTTTGTGATCTTCAAACAAAAGCCCAACAAATGAAAAATACCACACATCTATTTTTTATGCAAAATATCACACATATCCATTTTTCTCTGCAACGTTTCCTTAGGAACACATTCATTTTCAAATCACATCTACTCAACGAAAAAATTCATATCAATCCTTTCTCAGTGAGAAAGATTCAGGTAACCGCAAAATCCCCATCAAGAGAAAACATCCCTATGATATAGATCAACATCAGATCATATATGTAGTATTAGTATTACATAAATCATTAAAAATGAAAACCCAAAAGAATTGAGCCCTTTCATCTTTGAACCAATGAATTGTATACACTACTAACCAATTCAACAAGTTACTTGTTTCATGTATCCTTGATTGTTACACATTAGATTATAGTGAAAATAAAAGAGACTCAAACATGATGCAGAACATCTAAGATGTACAGATGTATAGTTATGCTATATTATGTAGTTAAGTTTGTTGCTTGCTTCTATTATGCTCACCAATTATTCCTCATAGAGGAAAAGAGGATATTTCACCAACTATCAAGTCCTTTAATACCCTACTCGATGCCCTTGTTGAATCTAAAAACCCCAAATTGGCTCATGATTTCTATAAAGGCATTGGATGTATCAACAAACCTGAAAAGTTACAATATTGTAGTTAAGGCTATTTGTGAAATGAATGAGCATGGGTCTGCATATTCATTCCTGGGTGAAATGAGAAAACATTGTTGTAAACCTGACACTTATACCTATAATACTATCTTATCAGCCTTGTACAAGAAAGGGAAACAAAAGAAGGACAATGATATTTTGGGAAAAATGTCGAGATATTTCCCTCCAGATGTTAAAACATACAACATTACGATGCACAACCTTTGTGGATGCCATAAAACTAGCAATGCTGAAATGATTTTGGATGAAATGGTTTCTAAAGGATTGAATCCAAATATTATCCACTTCAATACACACATTGTTGGTTTTTGTAGGGACAATAATATGACATAGGAAAAGATGATATTTTTTTATCTCTCATAAGGGGTGTGTTCCAGGTCCAGTGACCTATTCCACCTTCATTTATTTTCTATCAAAGGGTGGGGATTTTGATAGAACTTATGAGTTCCGCATCGAGAGCATGCTTGAAAATTTGATGCCCAATCTCAATATTGCAAAGATGCTTATTGATGGCCTTGTTAAAAACAACAAGGTTGAAAATTCCCACGAGGTGATCAAGGGAATGAAAAAGCTCCCTACTTCTTACCATAAGGAGTTGGAAAATTTCACATGAGAAGTCTCAACATTAGGAGGGTAGGCCCCTCCCCTGGCAGCACTGGAAGAGAGAGGAATAAGTTGAAGCATGACTGATCCAAGTCATCTTAGTAGAACTTTAAGTTCACACAAGTTCTCTACCCTAGTGCTTACCTGAGCTCAACACCGATCACACTTGATTGTACAATATGACATTTTCTCATCAACATTTGTAGCATAGGGTCCTTCAAATATTTCTTTAAGAAGATTGAAAAATTCTCTCTACATCCATCAAATACATGTTTTAGTCCATAATGATTTAGGATAAATCTAGATATTCTTCCTTGTATGTTCGTACACATTTATTTGTATATAATTTATCAATATGCAATATGCAACAATGTAAGAAGGACAACATATCAAATATGTATTTGAATATTGAAATGAGCCAATGGAATCATTACTAATAATATTTATCAAAGTGGAACTCTAAACCTTTTAACCATGTACATGTTTCCTTAAACAAAGAACCATGTTTCCTTAAACAAAGAACCAAATTGAGGTCTTTAAAAAGATACCTAAGTTATTAATATTTTCATCAAAATACTTGGTTTTGGACTAAGAGACATTCATACTTTAACAAGATTTTAAAGTTTCTAAGGACAATAGATTAAGATGTGACGGAGGAAACGAATGAATTTGATCTCTGGTGTACATAGGCATAGAAAATATCAAGGGGATACATAACTCTTGCCCATCCAATCCTTTAATAATATACTTGTATGCATAGAAGCATGACCCACATGTATAAGTCCCAAAGTTTCCAAGTTTGGAACCACATCCAAAGATTCTGGGTTATTATACTATGCTTTTGTGGGCTCTCCACAGAGAATAGGAAATAGCCAAAATCTCTCATAAGAAGTTAGAGTAGGGAATGGATTCATTCACCAATATGATTCAATCCAAAACGCTAACTAACATTAAATCCATCTTAATTTGGGATTTATTAAGTAGTGAGAGGGATAAAAAAACTTTATGAACCTTAGATTCATTTATATCAATAAGACTCAATCTAAAATACTGAAAATTTATTGGAAAAACAACCTTATCAATTTTTTAATGTAGGGAAACCTAGTTATCTGTTAGGGACCTAACCCCTCATGTAGGTAGAATAATATATTCCGATGTAATAAAGGTCAATATTAATAAGGCCTAGCAATAAGGAAAAATAAGTCCAATGTAAGAAGACCTAATAGAAGCTTCCGCTTCTAGAAGGATCTTCCTCTAGATGGTTCTTTTGATAGACATATTTAGTATAAATAGGAGTCAAGGGTATGAGAAAATTTTTCTTGGATATTATTGTAATAGAGCTCTGCTCTGTTGGAGGTTGCCCCCTTGAAGAGGAAAGTGAAAATTGCTCTCAGTAATCAAAGTTCTCTTTCTGGTGTTATTCTGGTATCATTTTAGTATTATTGTGGTGTTGTTCTGGTTATATTGTTGTTCATCTTCCATTTCTAGCTATTTATTTCTATTCTTCATACTTTTTATATCTAGAATATTACAAGTGGTATCGAAGCACCTTCCTCGACTGGGTTAATTTTTTTTCCAGGGTAGAGACGTATTACAACGTCTTTAAGCTACAAAGATCTGTCATTACATGCATAAACCCGCGGTCGGGGATTCATAAACGCAAGAAATACAAGTGGTAATTAAGCACACATCTATTGGCCACCCTTGTAACCCCTGTTGGTACCCCTTCGAGTGATAGCGCATCAGAAAACACTTGTATATGGATCGGCCTAGATTTCCTGAAGCCATCCATAGATACATCAATTGGTCTCCTGAGTGCTATAGTGCCACCGAGAAAAACACTTGGAAAGATACTCTCTAGTACCTGGGTAGTCAAGTAGTATGGCTAAGGGAACTATCTAGCCTCCTTAGTTGGTGCCCTAAGATATTGGGCCAAGTACTACTGTTGGACCCCGCACGTATATCAGAGAGATATAACACAGGGCAAACCCTTGTCTGTAGAACCCTTGAATACCTAAGCTTTGGGGACGAAAACAAAAAAATAGAACAAACAAGATGTATTGTTGCACAACTATGTCTCATGCATTCGAGTTGCAAAATTACTACACATTTATTCTTAATTAAGCATTTGGGCATTTCATCACTACAATATTCTTCAGATCAGAGTATAACTTTGCAGGTGTAAAAAAAAGAAAAAAAAAAGAAAAAGTTTGGATCATGTTGGCACCACTATTTCAGACCTATTTCATTGGATTTCTCTCTTCTCCCTTATCACATTCATACCTATCATTTTTTCAGCAAATTGTTTGACCCCACCTACCTCTTTTAGGTTCCCTCATCATCATGGCACATACTTGTAGCCAAGAATTGGAAGCTCGCTTCAATACCTTGCACTCTAATTTCATAGAGACCCAACAAGAAGTGAGACAACTCAGTGCCAATATTGCCACCATCAATAAAAACATCCATTCGTCCATCATTGTATTAATCAAAGAACTCCAACAAGACCTCAAACAAGACATTACTACCCATCTTGAATCTGTCACTACGATGATGTGCACCAAGCTGCATATCCTTGCAGATCCTCCTTTATCTGACCCACCTTTGCATACCAGAGGTGAAACTTCCTCTCATTCCCATAATTTTCAGCCCCATCACTTTCAACGTGACCTATGTCTTTCGTGTGTGGATGTGAACAAATTTGATGGCAAGGATCCCAATGGTCGGGTAACTCAAATGGAACAATATTTATCTTTGTACGACATTACAAATGAGTTGTCCAAACTCCAGTATGGTGTTCTCCATCTAGATCAAGAACATTGTTAATGGAGAAAAACTTCCCGCCAAGGGTATGTTTCTTGAACACACTTTGTGGCAGAGCTTTATGAATTCTTTGACACTGACACCAACCATTTAGGTTGGTTGAAAAAGTTGAAACAATCTGTCACAGTGGAAGACTTTATAGCTTCTTTTGAGCAACTGGATTTTCGTACAGAGGGAATGCCTGATGCTTTTTTCTGAGAATGTTTTATCAGTGGCCTCAAGGATGAGATTCATTCCCATGTCCTCATGGCTTGGCCTCAGAGTTTGGTGGAGTCTACTAAAATAGCTAAGGAAGCACAATAGGTTGTCTCTTCTCAAAACCGGAAACCCTCCTTTATTCCTTGCACTAAACCAGTAAATCCCACTCCTCCTTCTACTCCACTAAAGATCCAAAAATTGACCAGGGCCGAAACGGTTGTATGCCAACTCAAAGGCCCTTTTTATAATTGGGATGACAAATATTTTTCGGGACATAAGTCTAAGGAACAAAATATTTTTATGGCCATCTCATAGGATGTTTTAGAAGAGGATATTGAGGTTTCCCTTGTGTCCATGTCACATGAACCCACTGACATAACCCCTCCCTCAGACCCTCCCGAAGTAGAACCAGTCATTTACCTAAATGATCTCACTGGCTTCTCTACTCCCCAAACCCTCAAGCTAATTGGTTACATCAAGCATAGGAAGGTCATCATTCTTGTTGATAGTGGTAGCACCCATAATTTTATTCATCGTCGCATTGCCCAAGAAAATAATTGTTATATCCATGCAGTCAATAATTTCCAAATCATGATTGACAATGGTGGGTCCATGAAATGTGGAGGGTGTTGTGAAAATGTGCATCTCCAAATTGGTGACTACCACTTGAAATCTCATATGTTTTCTATCAACATGGGTGGTTGTGACATTGTGTTGGGTGCATAATGGTTAAGGACTTTGGGTCCCATTCTCATGGATTTTAAGGAATTAACCATGAAATTCGACCAGGAGGCCCAACAGTATAAGTTCCAAGGCATCATCGTTGGTTCCCTAGATATCAATAGTTCCCATCGCATGGAAAAGCTGCTCAAAAAAGGTCATTCACATGTTATTGCCCAACTCCATGCTATACAAGCAAATGAGACACCCTCTGTCCCACAGGACCTCCAATCCATCCTCTCTAAACATCAAGTGCTTTTTTCCACTCTCCAGGGACTCCCTCCTTCCCATGGTGTTCATGATCATTCCATTCCCCTTGTCCCAGGAAGCCTTCCTCCCAATATATGTCCCTATCGTCACCCCTTTTCCCAAAAAAATGAAATTGAGAAAATGGTTCAAGAACTACTCAATGTAGGTGTTGTCTGCCCTAGTATGAGTCCCTACTCTTCTCCTGTGGTCATGGTCCTTAATAAATAAGCTTCTTGACGCATGTGTCTTGATTTCTGCGCCCTCAAAAAACTCACCATTAAAGACAAATTTTCCATTCCTGTCATTGATGACCTCTTGGATGAATTGAGTGGCACCCAGTTCTTTAATAAACTTGATCTTTGTTCTAGCTACTGTCAGATTCATGAAAGATGAAAACATTCCTAAGACTGCCTTTAGAAATCATGAGGGCCACTATGAGTTTTTTTTCATGCCCTTTGGCTTGTGTAATGCTCCATCCACTTTCCAAAGCCTCATTAATCATGTCTTCCATCCTTTTCTCCGCCATTTTGTCTTAGTTTTATTTGATGATATCCTCATCTATAGCAAAACCTGGACAGACCATCTTGCTCATGTGGACCGATTTCTCCATCTACTCTCCCAACACCAACTTTTCCTTAAACAATCTAAATGTGCTTTTGGCGCCTCAGAAGTCGAGTACTTGGGTCATATTGTTGGCAAGGCCGACGTCCAGGTGGATCCTAAAAATATTGAAGCTATGCAAGACTAGCCTCACCCAAAGACTCTCAAAAGCTTGTGTGGATTTATGGGCTTAACAAGTTATTATCGCAAGTTTGTTAAGAATTATGGAATGATTGTGACACCTCTCACTGCACTCCTTAAAAATAATTATTTCACTTGGACTGCAGCAGTTGCTCAGGCTTTTCAAATCTTGAAGATGGCCATGTGCACCACTCCACTCCTGGTCCTTCCTTATTTCACAAAGACCTTTATCCTAGAATGTGATGCTTTAGGGAAAGGAATTGGCATTGTCCTTATGCAAGAGGGTCGTCCTTTGGCCTTTACCAACAAATAACTATATGAGTGAAATTTGGGAAAATCAATCTATGAAAAGGAAATGTTGGCTATTCTGCATGCTGTTGATCTTTGGCTCCCTTATCTATTAGGGAAACACTTCAAAATTAAGAAATATCATCAAAGCCTCAAGTATTTTCTGGAACAACGCATTTCCTCCTCAGA
Source organism: Picea engelmannii (assembly GCA_009831015.1). Taxonomy (NCBI): domain Eukaryota; kingdom Viridiplantae; phylum Streptophyta; class Pinopsida; order Pinales; family Pinaceae; genus Picea; species Picea engelmannii. Next base: position 160,123 of record ML780454.1, on the reverse strand, counting down.
GCAACAAAAATGTGTGACTAATCTCTTTGTATATGATTATGAGATCATTTACAATAAAGGCAAAGAAAATGTGGTTGCGGATGCACTTTCCCAAAAATATGAAGATGAAGGGCCCCCTTTTTTCTCTCTCCTTCATTGTACCAGATTGGCTCCAAGCTGTTCACCAAGAATGGCTACACGATCCCAAAAGTTTGCATCTGATACAACAATTGCAGTCCAATTCTCTAGTTTCCCCAGGGTACTCTTGGATCCATGATGAGATTTGATACAAAGGCCACTTGTATTTAAGTAAACAATCAAAGCTTAAATCCACGATACTTTTTGAGCTTCATGCTACACCCACAGATGGGCACTCCGGGTTTACCAAAATCCATGATAGGGTCAAACATTCTTTTTTCTGGGATTGTATGAAACAGGATGTTCATAATTTTGTGGCTGAATGTGATGTGTGTCAATGCAACAAGGGAGAAATAGTCAAATCTCTTAGCACACTACAACCACTTCCGATTCCACCTGCTATTTGGCGGGATATATCTATGGATTTTATTATAGGCTTACCTAAATTAGGCAATAAATCAGTCATCATGGTGGTAGTTGATCGTCTTTCCAAGTATGCTCATTTCTGTGCTCTTCAACACCCATTTACAACATCCATTGTTGCTCAACTTTTCATGGATAAGGTCTTCAAGCTTCATGGCATGCTGCATTCTATTATTTTTTATCATGACCCAAATTTCACCAACAATTTTTGGTAAGAACTGTTCAAGCTACAAGGCACCCAATTGCATATCAGCACAACTTATCATTCCCATACTGATGGTCAAACTGAAGTTGTCAACAAGTGTTTGGAAACATATTTGAGGTGTTTTGCATAGGAAAGGAAGAATCAATGGGATCAATGGTTACCACTAGTTTAATGGTGGTACAACACTTCATACCATACAACTACCTACATGACTCCTTTTGAAGTGATATATGGACAAAAGACACCTTCAGTTCTCTCATATTTTCCAAGTGTCTCAAAGGTATAAGCGGTTGACCAAATGCTTACAGTTAGAGAGGCTATTCTCTGTACCCTCAAAGAGAATTTGGTCATGGCCCATAATCGCATGAAGAAACATGCAGATCAAGGTCACTCTAAACGTCAATTTGCAGAAGGGGATCAAGTGTTTCTTTGACTGCAACCTTACAAGAAAAATTCCCTCAAGGCTGACCATTGTCAAAAATTGGCGCCCAAATTTTATGGTCCTTATACCATTCTCAAGTGTGTGGGACAGGTGGCCTATCAGTTAGCTTTGCCCAATCTTTCTAAGCTCCATCATGTTTTTCATGTTTCCTGCTTAAAGAAGGTGATTGGAACTAAGTGCCAAACTCAAACCAACCCTCCCGAGTTGGACGAAGAAGGCTCCATTTGGCTATAGCCACAAGCAGTTTTGGACCAGCATGAGCATCGTCTGCACTAGCAAACCATCAAGGAATTTTTAGTCAAGTGGAAAGATACAACTCCAATAGATGCCACTTGGGAATCAATTACCATTCTGCAACAATTTCCACATCTCAAGCCTTGATGAAAAGGTTGTTTTTAAGGGGGAGGACATGTTAGGGAACTAGCCCCTCATGTAGGTAGAATAATATATTCCAATTTAATAAAGTTCAGTATTAATAAGGCCTAGCATTAAGATAGACTAAGTCCAATGTAAGAAGACCTAATAGAATCTTTAGCTTCTAGAAGGATCGTCCTCTAGATGGTTCTTTTGATAGAAATATTTAGTATAAATAGGAGTCGAGGGTATGAGAACTTTTGTCTTGGATATTATTTTAATAGAGATCTTCTCTGTTGGAGGTTTCCCCCTCAAAGAGGTAAGTGAACATTGCTCTCAGTAATCAAAGTGCTTTTTCCGGTGTTATTCTGGTATCTTTTTGGTATTATTCTGGTGTTATTCTGGTTATATTATTGTTCATCTGCCATTTCTATCTATTTATTTATGTTCTACATACTTTTTATATCTGGAATATTACATTATCACATGTACAACAAGCACAACTAGGATTGAAAACTCAAAAAACTTCTTTTACACTTTCTAATTTTCTTGTCTATTTTAGATGATCCTAGAAGCATATATCATCCTTCACTTAGGGTCTTTAGAATATCCCTACAAAGTAGTTTTTCATGACAATTTATGGTAGGGACGAATAGAATAATGGAAAATTGATTACTAATAATCCTTGCATCCCGAAGGGTAGGGACTAATAAAGACCTTGAGCTTTTATTTATAATTTTTCTTAAAAACAACTACCAGAGATTAAGATAAACAATGCCTTCATTGTTTCATACAATAATCAATCTAGGCAACTACACATAAGATCTTAAGTTACTTGGTTGTTGTATCCTTGATTGCTACACATTAGATTATAGTGGAAATAAAAGATACTCAAACATGATGCATAACATCTAAGATGTATAGTTATGTTATGTAGTTAAGAGTTATATTAAGTAAATTTTGTTGTTTGCTTCTATTATACTCATCAATTATCCCCCACAGGGACACAATCCATTCATGAAATGATGGAAACCATTTTTGTTTTTCACAATCTCTCCTCATAATATTGGAAATGAACTTGGTTGTGTTGTGGTTATCACTGCACACACAAAATGTTTTAGTGATCCCTTATAGCAGTGTCTTGTGTTGATAAGACCAAATGAAATAGCTAGCCTTTTTCCATGACACTGAGCATGTGTCCCTTATTTTTGTTACTGACACAATGTTTGTATTGGGTGCATACCTTAAACCTCTTGTATCTACCCAACAAAGGTCTTCAACGTCACATAAATGTTTTGTGGTAGAGGGTGTGATCTATCTCCAACAATTTATCTGAATCAAACTACAACCCAAATTTTTTTAACCCCTATTATTTTATCACTGATATCACCTTCAGTACATCATCCCATATCTCAACTGCAACATACATATATTTGAAAGTGAAATATAATAGAAAACATTTTAATGTTGTAATTTAAAATTATGTTCAACTACATATTCAACCAACATAATCTTGTAGTGAAATTATACATATACCAAGCCTAATTCTATTAATTTTGTGATACTTGTGACAAGACTACAACATCCTTGTTAAAAGAATAGGAGTCTTCAAATATTTCTTTAAGAAGATTGAAATCTCCTTTGTATATCCATCAAATGCATGTTTTAGTCTATAGTGATTTAGGAGAAATCCATATCTTCTTCCTTGTATTTTCATACATATTTATTTGTATATAATTTGTCAATATTCAATAATAAAACATGTGTTTGAATTAAAATGAGCCAATGGAATCATTACTGATAAAATCGAGCAAACTGGAACTATAAGCCTTTTAACCATGTACATGTTTCCTCAACCAAAGGACCAAATTGTGGTCTTTAACAAGGTTCCTAAGCCATTAATATTTTCATCAAAATACTTGGATTTGGAAAAAGAGACATTGATATTTTAGCAAGATTTTAAGGTTTCTAAGGACATCAAATTAAGAAGTGACAGAGCAAATGAGTGCATTTGATCTATGGTGCACACAGGCATAGAAAATGTTAAAGGGAATACATAACTCTAGCCCATCCAACCCTTCAATGATATACTCACATGCACATAAGCATGACCCACTACATGTATACATGTTGAAGTCCCCAAGTTTCCAACCACATCCAAAGATTCTGGATTATTCTACTATTCTCTCGTAAGAAAATTGGAAATGGCCCAAATCTCTCATCAGATTTTGGAGTTAGACTAGGGAATGGATTCATTCACCAATATTATACAATAAAAAATACTAACTAGAATAAAATCTATTTTAACCTAGGATCTATTAAGCACTAAGAGGTATAAACAAAATCTATGAACCTCAGATTCATTAATCAATACAACTCAATCTAAAATTCTGAAAATTTATTGGAAAAACAACCTTATCAATTTTTTAATGTAGGGAAGCCTAGTTATAGCATGTATAACAAGCACATATAGGATTGGAATCAGAAAAATTATTTTACATTTTCTAATTTACTTCTCTATTTTAGATAATTCTAGAAGCATATATCATCCTTCACTCGGGGTCTTTGGAATATCACTACAAAGTAGTTTCCCATGACAATTTTTGGTAATTGAGGTTAAAAGTGAGTTCTATAGTGTAGCACACTATGATGCACACAAATCTAATTAGTGTATTGAGATATTCCCTCTAATAATTATATTAATCAAGATATTCCCGTTAATAATTCTTTAAATTAAAAAATATTTCTATTAATTTAATCTTTAAAACAAACACAAAACTATTGATGTATTTAATAAAAGAAGACTGCAATGCATTTAATTATAGATGTCTATTCTTTTAATTATTTAAAACAAATAAAAAACTATTGATGTATTTATAAAACAAGAGTTCAATGCATTTAATTATAGATATAGAAATGATATTGACCATAAAGTTTTCTTAAGATATGATGGGAAATTTTATATAATCATATAAACATTTACAAAACACCATTCACAGTGGATATAAGTTGATTGTTTACATTTGCATGCACCTGACAACAAATATTTCTACACAAAGAAGGAAAGGGGAATAATACCTTAACTAGATGTAATTAATGACAATGGGCTCAAATCACTTCATGGTTTAGTTATGCAACCACCACTCCCTTATAATAGACTAGAATGTTGATGAACATTGGCCTTTACTAATGTTGTTGAGAGTAGTTCTTTTATTTCCCAACAAAAGTGTTATATTTGATTGGACTTTTGGAACGAGGCTCAAAAAAGTGTATCTGATGCTTTGCAGTGTGCCCACAATAACCATCATGGTAGGTCGTCCTTTAGAGGATTATTTTGTGCAGATCAAGCCCACATTTATCAGTTGATTAAGGCAATTGAGGTCCTTATATTCTTCAATACATGTACTAATCCTTCTGAATAGACCCATGTCCACCACTTCTCTTACTCAGTTTGGAAAACCACTCCCCACCCATTTCTGCAAGTTCATTCCTTCCACAAACATGTTGTGGGTCGGTTTATTTCTAGTGAGCATCTCCAATAGAAGTATTGCATAGCTATAAACATCACCTTTTGTTGTAACATGTCCACCTATTCCTGTTGAAGGAAAATCTCCCCGAGGACAGGTAGATCTCCTCTCAGGAGTTTGAATCTAGACTCTCAAGATAGAAAATGCGTATTGTGGTCACTGAATTCCTTTTAGATCTAAGTGGACTAGTGTGTGAAGAGGAAAGAGAAGAGGAGTACCTTTAATCGACGTTTGTCCCTGCACGACTCGAGTTGAGCTCTGATCTTTTGCTCCTTGATGAATCCTGTAGAAAAACAAAGTACAACCACTTCCTACTCTATCAAGATTAGTTTGAAATAGACCTATCTACTTAGAGACAAATTCATATGATATCCAATACGAATTAGAAAGAAACAGGCCAAGCATGTCATATTGATGAGGACAAGAACGTTACTTATAGCCGTAGATAGAATGTGACAATTCTGTCAAATCCTCCTTGTCTAACCCTTGCTCAAAATATCCACGATCGGAATGATGATGGCTTCGCCGATTGTTCTTCACTCTCCTGTGTCTTTCCTATGGGATCATAGGTTCCTTGTTTCCAATCCTTCTTTGTTCCAACACCACTTATGAGATCATAAGTCTGGTGTAATTCTCCATTTCCCTCCCCTTTCACCATGAGAAAGATTTCTTATATAGCCTTGGAGAGGCTCAACCACTTGAGATATCCTTGGGGTAAGTTGAGGATTTTCCTCCTTCAGTTGAGGATCTTCCCTAGGATCATGGATGGACTAGGGATTCGAATCCAACTGCCTTCCAAGATTGAAAGGATCCTTCCCCCATTCATCTCAACAACTTAACTACTTCCTAGAATAGGAAACGCTCCCTCAAAAGGGCCATTAGAGCACTGTAGTGCCCCTGAGTAGGCTTTAGGGGGTCGTTGGTGCTCCAAAACCCACCAGCACTCCTATAAAAGGGCCATCATAGCTTTATAGCACCCCTAGATAGTGTAAGGGGGGGGCGACATCACTCCCAGAAGAGGTATAGGGGAGCGCTCTCCTCCAAAAGCCTAGTTTTTTTGCTTCTTTCATATGGCAAGAGGTTCATAACTCCAGTTAAGCATTCCTCCTCTTCCAAATAAAGTGTTTGATGTGTGTCAGGTGTCTTCTTGATGTCATTATAGGCATGAAATAGGCATCATAACAGTATGCTTCCCTGACACTTGCGACACTTGCAACACTTGTAATGACGACACTTGTGACACTATCAAAGTGACTAATTTTGATGTGTAACAGATTGCCCCCCAAAGTATGAAGTTAGAAGATGAGAACTGATAACTGAAATTCTTTGTATAGTTTCAAGCAAGGGTATAGACACAGAGAACCTGACAGAAGCTGCACACAAACATCCAACAAATATTATGACATGTTTCGAACCCAAGGCAGGAATACCTATGCTTGGGTGATCAAGACTTGCAAGATATGGCCGCCATAAATACACTGCAGATCCATAATTGTATTGATAAAAGGTATAGCCATTGAAAATACATTGTGGATCTATACTCCCATGACCAGAACTGATCGTAGCCATGAAAAATACACAGTGTATCTATGAGATGACAAGACATAGCCACGACCAATACAAAGTGGATCTATGTGACAGTATATGTGTCATTGTTCAAAATAAATTCCATCACAACTTGGGCAAAGTACATATCAAATTGATCACTCAACCCAGGGTCTTCTTACCGATCCCGATGTAGTACGAATCTAAGCATGTGAATAGATGTCCTGATGTCGAACATGGAAGAAACCACTTGATTACCGGTCAATGATGTAAACCGTTAACAAGTGCGAGGGACATCACCATTAATGTCAATGATTCCCAAGGTACTCTAGTACATTTCAATGAATGTGAATGGATGAGATGAAGTCGAACATCCGTGGAATCATCCGATCAGAGGTCAATGATGTAAACCTACTGTCGAACGTGAGGAGGCCTGCCATTGAGGCATGTAGGTCCCAAAGTACTAACTAGTTTTTAAGTCTAGTTCCTGGATAATGTGTTGGAGTCGATAGGAATAGACTCGTCGAAGGAGGGCCTTGATGTATCCCCATCAACGACACGAAACAAACATAGAGATGTAATTGGTAGATCAAATGAACATGGACTGACACAGGTATCGAGACAATATTTTTGCGATGGTTGACTCTTGAGGTGGATACTTCCCTTGAACACTGAGGCACAACAGTAGAAACATGACATGGACCAAAACTTGACGATGCAGTGGATGCTGTGACTTACGTCAGGTGACCCAAAGGAGTAAATGAAACTCAAAGGATTGGCTCAGTGTAGAGGTTCAATGAATTAAGATGTGCACAAAGACAAAGTGCCGTGTTCAAGAGCGACTCTAAGAGTTGTTTGGTAATGTTCTCAAAAAACTGCTTGGCTTTCTTCTTTCAAATTTTTCCCCCATCCAGATAGACGAGTGCCTCTTTTTAATTTAACGATCTTGAGGAGGGTAACACATGCTCGATAAAACTCACCTTCGATAAGTTCCTCTTCCTTTTTTTAACAAACTGGAAGAAGTAAGGGTTCGATCCCATATGGGCCCTTCAATGCATGATTGTTTTAATGAGTCCATAGAAGGTGAACTCGAAGGTTTTTCATGATTATAGAGTCTGGAAAAATGCTTAAAAGAGAACTCTCTTAGTTCCTTTTTCGTAAAGTAGTCTGATGAGACCGAAAAAGAGATAAAGTATCGCTCAATAGAAATTTTCGTCAAATAATTTAACGAGCATGAAGAGAACAAGATCGCTCAACAATCTTTTCATGTTTAGAGAGTCTAAAAAGAACTTAAAGATGACTCCAAGGTTGTCCTTTTTCGTAATGTTAGTCTCACGAGGCTGAAAAAGAGATAAATTATCACTCGAAAGACTCCCTTTCAAACCTTTTAATGAGTGGGAAAGGAAGCAAGATCACTTGGCAATCTTTTCATGTTTAGAGAGTCGGAAAAGAGCTTAAAGACGACTCCAGGGGGTTCCTTTTTCATGTATCCATGCAGGTCCAAAAAAGAGATAAAAGTTTACCCAGATGAATTCTTATGTATTTACAAGCACGAGAAAGAACAAAGACTAATCTTGGTACGCCCCCAGTTTGAAAGCCAGTGGATTAACTCCAGAATGATCATCAAAGGCTAGAGACACTTGTTAACAGTTTACATCATTGACCGGTAATCAAGTGGTTTCTGCCATGTTCGACATCAGGACATCTATTCACATGCTTAGATTCGTACTACATCGAGATCGGTAAGAAGACCCTGGGTTGAGTGATCACTCTGATATGTACTTTGCCCAGGTTGTGATGGAATTTATTTTGAAAAATGACACATATACTGTCACATAGATCCACTTTGTATTGCTCATGGCTATGTCTTGTCATCTTGTAGGTACACTGTGTATTTTTCATGGCTACGATCATTTCCTGTCATGGGAGTATAGATACACAGTGTATTTTCAATGGCTATACCTTTTATCAGTACAATTATGGATCTGTAGTGTATTTATGGCGGCCATATCTTGCAAGTCTTGATCACCCAAGCATAGGTATGCCTGCCTTGGGTTTGAAACATGTCATAATATTTGTTGGATGTTTGTGTGCAGCTTCTGTCAGGTTCTCTGCGTCTATACCCTTGCTTGAAAGTCTACAAATCATTTCAGTTATCAGTTCTCATATTCTAACTTCATACTTTGGGGGACAATCTGTTACACATCAAAATTACTCACTTCGATAGTGTCGCAAGTGTCGTCATTACAAGTGTCGCAAGTGTCGCATTTTTCTCACAAGTGTCGCAAGTGTCAGGGAAGCATACTGTTATGATTCCTATGTCGTGCCTATAATGACATCAATAAGACACTTGATTTGGAAGAGGAGGAATGCTTAACTGGAGTTATGAACCTCTTGCCATCTAAAAGAAGCCAAAAAACTAGGTTTTGGGAGTAGAGCGCTCCCCTATACCTCTTCTGGGAGTGATGGCTCCCCCCCTTACACTATTTGGGGGTGATATAAAGCTTTGATGTCCCTTTTAGAGGAGCGATGGTGGGTTTTGGAGTGACAGCGCCCCCCTAAAGCCTACTCAGGGGTGCTACAGTGCTCTGATGGCCCTTTTGAGGGAGTGATGCCTATTCTAGGCAGTAGTTAAGTTGTTGAGATGAATGGGGGAAGGATCCTTTCAATCTTGGAAGGCAGTTGGATTCAAATCCCTAGTCCAACCATGATCCTAGGGAAGATCCTCAACTGAAGGAGGAAAATCCTCAACTTACCCCAAGGATATATCAAGTGGTTGAGCCTCTCCAAGGCTATATAAGCAAGCTCTCTCATGGTGAAAGGGAAGGGAAATGGAGAATTACACCAGACTTATGATCTCATAAGTGGTGCTGGAACAGAGAAGGATTGGAAGCAAGGAACCTATGATCCCATAGGAAAGACACAACAGAGTGAAGAACAATTGGCGAAGCCATCATCATTTCGATCATGGATCTTTCGAGCAAGGGTTAGACAAGGAGGATTTGGAAGAACTTTCGCATTCTATCTACGACTATCAGTAACATTCTTTTCTGAAATCAATATGACATGCTTGAACTATTTCTTTCTAATTCGTATTGGATATCATATGAATTTGTCTCTAAGTAGATAGGTCTATTTCGGACTAATCTTGATAGAGTAGGAAGTGGTTGTACTTTGTTTGTCTACAGGATTCATCGAGGAGCGAAAGATCGGAGCTCAACTCGAGTCGTGCAGAGACAAACATCGATTAAAGGTACTCCTCTTCTCTTTCCTCTTCACACACTAGTCCACTTAGATCTAAAAGGAAGTCAGTGAACATGATAAGCATTTTCTGTCTTGAGAGTCTAGAGTCAAACTCCTGAGAGAAGATCTACCTGTCCACAGGGAGATTTTCCTTCAACAAAAATTGGCGACTCCACTGGGGAATGAATCAGAACTTTTCAATTTTGATTTATCCTCATAGACCTTGTCTTACCCTTTGATTGTTTTCAGATCTTGTCCACCTCATATGTTTGATCCACTGTGTATTTTTCATGGCTACGATTAGTTCCGATCATGGGAGTATAGATCCACAGTGTATTTTCAGTGGCTATACCTTTTATCAATACAATTATGGATCTGCAGTGTATTTATGGCAGCCATATCTTGCAAGGCTTGATCACCCAAGCATAGGTATGCCCGCCTTGGGTTTGAAACATGTCATAATATTTGTTGGATGTTTGTGTGCAGATTCTGTCAAGTTCTCTGCGTCTATACCCTTGCTTGAAATTCTACAAAGAATTTCAGTTATCAGTTCTCATATTCTAACTTCATACTTTGGGGGGCAATCTGTTACACATCAAAATTACTCACTTCGATAGTGTCGCAAGTGTCGTCATTACAAGTGTCACAAGTGTCACATTTTTCTCACAAGTGTCGCAAGTGTCAGGGAAGCATACTGTTATGATTCCTATGTCGTGCCTATAACGACATCAATAAGACACTTGACACACATCAAACACTTGATTTGGAAGAGGAGGAATGCTTAACTGGAGTTATGAACCTCTTTCCATCTAAAAGAATCTAAAAAACTAGGTTTTTGGAGGAGAGCGCTCCCCTATACCTCTTCTGGGAGTGTTGGCGCCCCCCCTTACACTGTCTGGCGATGATATAAATCTCTAAGTAACGCAGTTGGATTCGAATCCCTAGTCCAGAATAGGCAGTGCTCCCTCAAAAGGGCCATCAAAGTGTTGTAGCGCCCCTGAGTAGGCTTTAGGGGGGCTCTGACACTCCAAAACCCACCAACGTTTCTCTAAAAGGGCCATCAAAGATTTATAGCACCCCCAGATAGTGTAAGGGGGGGCACCAACACTCCCAGAAAAGGTATAGGGGAGCGCTCTCCTCCAAAAACCTACTTTTTTGGCTTCTTTCAGATGGCAAGAGGTTCATAACTCCAATTAAGCATTCCTCATCTTCCAAATCAAGTGTTTGATGTGTGTCAAGTGTATTCTTGATGTCGTTATAAGCACAACATAGGAATCATAACAATATGCTTCCCTAACACTTGCGACACTTGTAATGACGACACTTGCGACACTATCGAAGTGAGTAATTTTGATGTGTAACAATTCCATATTCTGCATTCATAGATCATCATCTAAAGGTTTCTTGTTCACAATTTTTAATGAATATAAGAAAATCATAACATTGCTTAATATACTATCTAGTTTAAATAATACCTGGAGGAATGTACCCTGATGATCCTTTAAGTGCATCCATGGAAATGAAATCTGAATCCTCATCATTTTCAAAATATATAGTATATGATTAAGGTCCATATAGAGTCATGTTACCAGTAACCTGGAATGTTACCAGTAACTTGGTTAAGGGTTAATCCCAATACCTGAAGATTGGTGCAGTTAGACAAGGAAGATGGAATTTGACCTGTGATATGGTTATCGGTCATATCTATAAATATTAATCGACTTAGCATATCCCATTTGGAAGGAACACTCACGTGAAGGTTGTTGCTACAGAAAACTATGTAGTGCAAAGATGACATGTTTCCTAAGCATGTCGGGATTGTACCCATCAAATTGTTCATTCACAAGTTAATGAATAGTAACTTGGGGAGAACACATATTTCTGAGGGAATTTTTTCTGTGAGATTGTTATAAGGCAAAGTCAATTTCCATAAACTGCGGCAGCCACCAAGAGTGGATGGAATAGAATCTTGGAGCTGATTAAGAGACAGGCGAAGCATCTTTAAGCGAAAGAGGATTCCTAATTGATAGGGAATGTGATCGTGGAAACTATTATTGCTAAGTTCGAGAAGTGTAAGAAATGAGATATTTTTTAGAAGAAGGATATTGCACCACCCAAACTATACCTACAGTGGAAGGGTTTTTCTCAAAACCCCAACGAAAATTTTGGCTACAAGAGAACTCAATAAGATATCAAATCATAATACCAAAGTGAGGATCTACCCCTCATTTTATCATTTTTCCATGCTTTCTAGAACTTTCCCCTTTTTTGCCAAATCAAATGTAACTTCTAGAACTTCCCCTTTTTTAATAAATCAAATATAACCTTTATTTTCCCTCCAATTTTCACTTTAATATTAAAAGTCACTTTAATAATGGTTAAGTAACTTATTAATCTAAATTTATTTTACTTCTCTAATGTCACTTTAAAAACATCACATATCCTAACTAAGTGACATTAAATGACCCCCCTTTTTACACCTTTTTTTCCACTGACAAGCCATGGAAATCCCTTCTACTACAAAGTAGGGGAACCCAAAAATGGGGACATGAAATTAATATATTAGACAACTAGATATTGATTTAATAGATCAGATGGATTTCTTATTAAAAATAACTATGAAAATAAATGACAAGAATAATTTAGCACAAATAGGAATAATACACAACTACACTTGAATAGGATACTATCCAATGTGCCATAGGCCCCCCTATGAATACCTTATTTTTGGGCCCAAGGAACATTCCTTCACTCAATGCATATGGCCAAGCCAAGTCTAGTGCATTCAAATATAGGAGCACAAGCCAGGGTTGCAACAAGGTGAGACATCCCTTTAGGGTTCAAAGCCTTAGAAAGACATGGGTTTTGGGTGGGAACAAATTAGGGTTAAGAGTAGTTGTGAGTATCCACCCTAAATATGCCACCATTATCATCATCATAGTCTAATCTGATTCATCGTCATCTTAAATTAAATTCAAATCATTATGATTATAATCATCCTGTTTAGATTCATCATCTTCTTCTGAAAAGCGAGAAGGAAGAAATAATAGAAAAGGACATAAAAGAAAAATCAGTGTACCTGCAATCATATTCATAATTATCATCAATATATGAAGATCTATTATCAACATCTTTATCCAACAGGAGAAGGAAAAAGAGAGGGGAAGAGATGGATAGATATATGTATATGACCTAGATAAAAGAAATAGATAGATACTTCAAGCTAATGAAATGAAAATGTGAAGAATAAGAGATGATATGTCAAACCCAATGATCACCATAAGCCTCTCTTTTTTGAAGAAATAGGTAGGGGAATATAATCACTAGTCGAGGTTAAGATTAAATGATAATATGATGGTATGTATCCCTACTCCCATATCATTAATGGGAATATCAGTGCCAATTTTGAGATCTTTGCATGCAAAATTGGCTAGAAGAATGCACCCATTGTTGGATTGAAATCCATTCATGACCCCTTAATTCATGTATTGATTCAACCTCCCACATATTTATTTACTAATTATACCTAAAGAATAATGAAGGTTGAGTTTGGCATGATTAGAGGCGAGTTTTACCTGCTAATCTATGTCTCAATATATTTTTCATGGTCTTGTACCCTCCCATAGTCTTTTATTTCATACCTAAATTTTCCCTCCCTTCGATCGACCTCTTGTATGGTAGGGCCAACCTTTACGGGTTTTGAACCGAAAATTAGGTGTCAAGGGATACCATTTCTCAACCATTTTCTTATTTCAATCTAAAGACTGGCTAATGTAATCAAATTAGTTATGCCAACACCTTATTATCCTATAGGGATCTAAGCTATTATATAGATATTATGCCTACCATTATGTATTAATTAATCTTCATCTCACTCATATCATTGTGTATTATTATATTTATAAATAATAGATACCTTACCTTCCTATATTTATTCATAGTCGTGTATTTCCTTACCATAGTTTCTTTAATACCAAAAGACCCTTCGGTTGGCCCCATTGGAAATGGAACTTAAGTTTTAATTAATTATTCTACCCTTCCTTCGCTTGACCTTCATAGGTCCAATTGGCCTTTCATAGGTCAAGGTAAACCTTAGCCTGTCAACAAGGAGGAGTTAGGTTATTATATAGATATTCTTGCCATTGTGTATTAATGCTTGCATTAAAGCTCACTAATACACTTTAATTATTAATACATACATTACCTTGTGTCTTTCCCATCCCAACCATCACAACGTAGTATTGAACATTTATGAACTGTTGGAACGTTTTTCTTTATTAGTGGCAGGCCAGGTTATTTTGAATGCTTTCTTTTGCGTAGAGTCGAATATCTCAAGTATGCACCATTGATTCCCACCCAAAAACTATGTGAATGATATATGTACATGTTCTTTTGCATGTGCGTATGTATGCACTGGTGTATGTGAATATGTATGTGCTCATGTATGTGCATGAGCCAATTTCAAAACTATAGGTGGGCATTGTTTTGTTTCAAAACCATATTAGTGACTTCTTCGGTTTTAGAATCCCAAAATGTGGCTAGAGACCTTCACTAGTTCCCAAGGCCCACAATGGAATTAAAACGAAGAAACATTTTCATTACAAGTAGAGCCCTGCCTTTTAGCTATAAAAATATGCTAGAAAAAATGGTAAAATAATACCCATTCCCTTTTCAGACCAAATAGGTACCTAACTTATGTCTTTGAAAATGGCAGTAGTAGATGATATCAGGGAACTGGTGATATTAATGCATAAGGGAGGTCAAATAGGAAAGGAAATAGGGGTCATATCCCAAATGAACATAGATAGGACACCATATGGCCAAGTTCAAAAAAACCATAGGGAGGGCTTGCAAGGAATCAACTAAGGTTTCTAACTAACCCAATACCTGTAAGTAAGATAAGGTTTATAACTAAACAATTGTATAAGGTTTTCAACATACCTAGCTAGTTAAGGTTATTAACTAACCTACATAAATAAGCTAGCTAAGGTTTTCAACATACCTATCTAGTTAAGGTTATTAACTAACCTACCTAAATATGCTAGCTAAGGTTTAGAACCCAAAAATGATAGCATTGGTTCATATACACATACCAAGTTAGATAAGGTTCCAACCAACCATCTCACATTGTGCATTAACTCATTAAGGCTCGCTAATATCATTAGTTTAGTGGCAAAGGAAATATTTTGAATTCCCCACTACACCTCTTTATATCCAAGTCAATGGGTTGAGGGTAGTGTTCCAATGTACGAAGGCTTGGAAGACAGACGGTCAACCCTTCATGAGTGATTGTTCCATGTCATGATTTTCCCTCATTGAAATTGATTCAATGTTCATGTGTATTCTCCATAGTGAGCTTACCCATATTAATAGTCATTAAGGAGATGGAACTGGATACAAAACAACTAGATCTAATCCTCAATATTCAGTAGTGTATCCAACTACAATTAAATTCGAGAGTGGACTTTGGCACATGATCTAGCTCATATGCCATTGTATAATCTAGATAATTTGGATCTATAAGTGTCAATATGGTCTGTTGCATATATCTATTGAATGTTATGCAACCGATTCATTCTAGTTGTGATACTTCATATGAATAAGGATCACCAACCAATCAATAGATAGAACTGAATACATGTAAGGATATATTAATTCTCTTGATGCAATTGGCTCTGCAATAAAATGCTAACTATGTTATCTTTGCTATGGAAAGCGACATATAAGTGGTATATGCGATGCTTAAAATGGTAAATTATAATTTTGACAACTGGATAAAGATCTTCAACAACTCCAACTAATATTAAATATGCTTTGAATGATGATCAAAAGTGGTGGAATAGGTGAAAAGGGATGAATGTAGTCTTGAACGATTATTAATTTGTCTTAAATGATTATTCAAGTGGCAATTTATCTTGTTAAAATAGGAATTTGAATGAATGTTAGGAAGGACAATTTATTTTCCATATAGAGACTCATCAAAAGCACTTTGCCTAACTATTATTTATAAATGTGTCATATTTAATATTTTTTTAGGGAAATATTGAATGATTATTAAGTGGTTTTCCTTTCTTAATCAAGGGATGTGTACTTATTTCATAATCATTTAGGACTGCAGGATAGGACACCCTTGTTGGTCTCTTGAAGACCAACATAAGATAGAGTTCCTACCTTACTTTTACTAAGCATTTGAACTATACCATAGCCACTAATTAATAATTCTTAGTTGCATTCTAGGTGAATTTGTTGTCTATGACCCCTTAGATAAAGCATATCTTGACTTTTCATATGTTTCCTTATTTTCTCTTTTACTAGAATGGAGGTGTTCCAATTTTTGGTCCTTTTCTTCCCTTACCTAGAGTCCCCAAATATGATGCAAGTCTAATGTTTATGTGATTCAATATCATAACCCCTAGTTCCTAATAAATATCTAATATACACCTAATGTTGAAAAATAACTCATTGATATAGTTTCTTTCCTTGACCCATATCATAAAGGGGATGGGAAGTAGGAGTAAGATGTGGAAGCGGACAAAAAACTAAAAAGTACATGATTTCTCTATTTAGGTGTTCCCCTTACCTTTATTATTACAACATTAAATAGGATATAAACTAGACTTTGATCTGACACTGGCCAACAACTGGAACTGTTGATGCAATTCCTTTGTCTCTTTACCAATCATTCAAGACTAGCATTATATTTTTCTTTTGCTTTCTTGGAGTTTCAAAATCATGTATCATATTGTCAATAGTAGATCAAGTCAATTGTTTGATTAGTTGGAGGATGACCACACAATCAATTAGTTGGAATTTCTCTATCAAGTTATGATTGATCTCAGATGATCAGTCCTTTAGTGGGTGGGATCCTCACTGTGAATCATTGATTCTAGCCACGAATAAATGCATAATCATTAAAGACTTTGGCCTTACCGTTCTTATTAAATTCCAAGGAATGAATGCTATGCACTACACAAAAAACCAAATTTCAATGCTTGGTCACCATTTCTCTTGATCGTAGGGGGTGGGAATAAGAGTAGGCCTAACCACAAGATAGTAGGTACAATTATTCTATGATATATAGGTTTGGGAAGGAGAATGAGTGATCAACTATCGAATTCATGAGGTTCCAATCCAATTTGAGGAATAGCTAATGCAGGAGCATCTCTCCATGCCATCCATGCGCCAGCCAACTAGCCCACTCAGTGCACGCATTTAATGAGGAAGAGAGGCGCAACCATCTCATATTCAAATTTTGAATTTGAATCAAGCACATTTAATGTTTGTAAGGCTGTTAGAGCCCAAAATCCACGCCTTTGCACAAACATAGATGTAGATAACCTTAATGGTTCTAAGGATGAGATCTAGATCTGATCTAGACTAGACAACCCATTCAATGTAAGTTTAATGTAATTGAATAGGGTAGGTGGCTTTGGAGGGAAGAGCTCGAAGAGCCCCCTCATGTAAAATATATTTTTGGTCTTGTTTTAAGTAAGTCTAAGAGAGAATAGAGAATATGGGAGAGAGAGAGAGAAGGAGATGAGACTTCGTTACAGTCAGTGCTCAAAACACCTTTGCAAAGGAGGCATTTGATTAATACAAACAGAAGCAGTTTTTCCTACATATTACTGTGTTGCATGAATGTCTATGTGTGTTCTTTATATGCTGTAGATATATGGATAGGTATGCATTTGCAAGATTTGTTTGATTTCAATTTTAGGAGATCTTTGAGGCTTCATGCCAAGAGGGCATGACAGAACACTGTGGGTTATGATGGCCAGTGCATAGAGGGCACTTCCAATTCTGCAGAATTTGGACAAAGATGTGCTAGGAGGGAATACCAACTGAAATCATTGACTCAGAGGAAGAACTCAAGTTTGTTGAATACCTTGGAGGTAAGACTGTGTAGGGGAAGGCACAGTGGAGGACATAATCACTGTGGGATTCTGCAAGAGCTCTGCCAGGTGGGAATTGAGTAGATTCATGGGTTTCATTAAGGAGGAACTCTACTGTGAGTTCCAAAGAGAAACAAAATCACTGAGGATTCTAAGGACTCTACGAAGAAGGCATTGAGCAGGTGCATAGAGTGCACAAGAGAAGACATAACTGTTTAATGTTCCGTGGGAAGACACTCTGCCAAGAGGGCATTGAGTAGATGTGCAGATAGAGAAGAAGGGAATAACTCTTTGAGTTTAGAGACAGAGAAGAGTCCAAGGAAGGATCTTCACAAGATTTTTGAATACCCTATAGTCTCAACAAGAAGTTTGTTTGAGCAAAGAAGTGCCAGGAGGGCAACAAATTCTCCATCTGAAGGAGAAGGAAGGAAAAGGGTGAAGTCCCCTTAGAGATCTGAGTGGTGGAGAAGCTCAAAAGATATTTCACCAAGTTAGCATGTAGAGATTATACAAGGTTTGCAGGAGTTGTGAAAACCTTTTAAGGTTTCAGAGAAGACCAAGCTCAGGAGGAAGAGTGCTTTTGTGTACAAAGGCCACAAGAGGTTGTCGAGGCCGAAAGAGAGAACTCTGTGGAGAGCTTAGAGTCCCAAAATCTCAGGGGGGATAGTGTCTTCAAATACACAGGCGAGATCAACTGTGGAAGAATTCGCAGAGAAGAAAAGAAAAGGTCAAAACCCTTGGCTTTTGGAAAATCTTCCAAGGATCAGAAGAAAACGTATGCTCAACTGGGGGAGCACAGCTGCCGTCGGATCGGGCCGAAGGGAAGATCTAGACCATTGAATTTCCATGTCTAGATAACAGTAGGAGAGCGCATAGGAAGGGAGTGGATCTAGACCGTCAGGTCTCACTCAGGCAGCTGACAGCCGTTGGATCTGTCAGAAGAAGCACGAGGTTTAAACCTTTGTGAGCAGAGGAGAAAAGTCTTGAAACAGGCGTGGATATCGAGGTTTTGGACTTCGATATTTCAGAGGTCCTGATGGAAAAAGGTCGGGACACTCCATAGCAATAGTCTCTTTAATAAGCGAAGATATCTGAGCTATCCGTTTAGAGGAGGACACGTGTCGCGAGATCACCAATTTCGGGGATTCAGACATCGAGAAAACACAAATGGGAGTGTTTCGACTTTGCCAATGATGAAGTCCTAAAAATGATCTGGATCGTCCCTTTGTAGGAGGACACGTGGTGTAGATCAGGGAGTCCATTGGGTTTTCGGCCACTGGAGATTCAAGAAGATAGAGGAATTGTGCCACAGGGATCGTGGAGTCCCAAAATCTGAAAGAGGATCGGAAGAGCCCAGGGAGAGGACACATGGTAGTAGGAGGGTACTTTGGTACTTTGTGTACCAGAAGTATCAAAGGTCAGCGAGGGTTTAGTGCAATGGGATTCACGAAATTCTGAAACATGAAGTCCCAAAAACATTCAGAAGAGTATTGTCGGGAGCATTTCGGTATACCGGGTATTGGGATTTCGGAGATCCAGAGTACATAAGATCTGGGATCTTGTGGAGAAAAACTATGAAATGATCAGGGTCATTGATTCGAAGAGTGGATCATGACCATTGATCTCGGATAGGAGTGAAAAAGGGTCATATTGTCACTTCAGCATTTCGGATACCAGAAGAGCGGGAGAGCAGGGACCAGGAAAGAAGCCTTGCAATAGGATAACCCAAAACACAAAAGTCCTAAAGAGTTTGGAAGAAGGCATCATTTCAATGTATCAGAGTTTGGAACTTTGGGAGTTTCGAAGACAAGGGTTTAGAGGTTTTCAGGGATTGAAATCCTGAAATTTTGAAAAGTGAAGAATCAGGCAGAGGTATTTCAGGATACCAGAATTCATCATTTCGAAAATCATGAATACCAATAGAGCCAAGCATTTCGATGTTGGAAAACCCAAAGTTGTGAAGGGAGGAGAAAGCCAGAAAACAAAGTGTTTCAGTATTTTGGAAATTGGTTTTTCAGGAGTCTTGAGGGAAGAACATCGGGCGCTTTGTGTCGATGAACCCTGAAGAAGGCTGCGGTCATATGAGGGAAGGTCATATGGACTAAGGGTATAGCCCAAGGGGCTAACCATGAGTAAATCCATTTCAGAAAATCGGCATTTTGGAGATCAAAAGATCGAAGAGTCAAGGACTATCGACATTAGCACACAAGGAGTCCTGAAACCTGAAATTTCCATTTCGGGAAAAGGTCACGGTCGTGCAGAGGCCGTGTGTAGGTGGAATCTCGTGCCGATTGCATGTTTGTGCAGGTGGAGTTTCACGAGGGACCTGTGGATTAAAGATTTAACATTCTAACAAGGAATCAAAAGATCTGCTTCATCTCAGAAGAGGAATTTGAACGATCCTTAGACCGGGAGGTCGCGCAGAACTTGTTGAGGCAGGGGGGGGGTCTGCGTCAATAACACACTCCAACTATTAAATCTTGCCCCACCAAATTGGTTCTACAATTTCCATGAAGATATATGTAATAGTAGATTGATTCAAGATATTGTGGGAATAGTCATGATCGATATGTTTAAATATGTCATGGCCGTATATAATATATCTCAACATATCAATGATTTTTATTATGGAAACCACATAGTCTTAAATGATTATTAATTAAGGACCCACCTCCATGAACCAATGGGCCTATTTTGAATCAATTGAACTTTGTATGATCTTTCATTCAATTCTAACACAATCAATGAATTATTATTAATTAGGAGTGATATGTCAAAATAATTAATGAAATAATTTGATTGGAGTAAACCAACAATAATACTGGAAAAGTAAAGAAATTTTCAATTTTCATTGAAAATTTTGATTTCAAACATTTTTTTTTAAATACCTACAAGTCATCGCTATTCCAATGTATTGTAATGTCGCTCCCATGGCATATTCGTGGGTGATATATATCTTAACGCCAGTTTAGCAATGTTACAATACGTCAGAATTGTGACGTCCATAACGTCGCTCCCATGACATATACGTCGGTGATATATATATTAACGTCGTTATTACGATGTCGATAACGTCGCTCCCATGGCATACCATACGTTGGTATTACGAATTCCATAATGTCTCTCCCCATGGCATCCATGTTGTTGATATATAGCTTAATTTTGGTTGTACGACGTTACCACACGTCGTTATTACGACGTCCATAACATCGCTCCCATGGCATCCATGTAGTGGAGACCGATGAAATGGGACATCGAAATTCTGATGTCTCTGGTGTCATTGTAGCGACGACTATATGGGGTTTGGATAGTCAAATCCAAGATGACACATGTCTACATGAAACGTTGCAAGAGAGACAATATCTATAGCGTCTAAAAAGCGACGTCATGTGAAAAGACGTTTGAGGGGGTCCATTGTTTGTCATTATCTCGACAATATAAAGTGGTAATTGCATCGAACACTCCGTCGGAATTTGACCCAAATTTATTAGTGCCATCACATGGAAAATCTCCTCAAAAAGAGTCATTCTGGCATTATTTCCCAACTCCACTCCATTCATTCTCTTGAGACACCCTCTGTGCATCTTGACCTCCAATCTATTCTCTCCCACCACCAAGTTTTTTTTACCACTCCCAAAGAACTCCCCCTTCCCGTGGAGTCCATGATCATTCCATTCCTCTCATACTAAATAGTCTTCCTCCCAATGTTCACGCTTCTCGACATCCCTTTTCCCATAAGAATGAAATTGAGAAAATTGTTCATGAATTGATAGAAGCAGGTGTTATCCATCCTAATACCAACCCCTATTCTTCCCCTATGGTCATGGTACTAAACAAAGAAGTTAGTTGGTGCATGTGTACTGATTTTCGTGCCCTCAACAAACTCACAATCAAAGACAAATTCTGCATTCCTGTCCTTGATGACCGCTTGGATGAATTGAGTGGTGTTTAGTACTTTACCAAACTTGATCTACATTTTGGCTACCACCAAATCCATATGAAAGAAGAAGACATTCCCAAGACTGCATTTCGAACTCATGAGGGTCACTATGAGATTTTGGTAATGCTCTTTGGCCTATGTAATGCTCCCTCCACTTTCCAAAGTCTTATGAATCATGTCTTCCATCCTTTTCTCCTTCATTTTTTATTAGTTTTCTTTGATGATATTCTCATCTATAGTAAAACCTGGACATCCCATCTCTCCCATGTGGATCAAGTTCTCCATCTACTCTCTAAGCACCAAATTTTCCTCAAACAATCTAAATGTTCCTTTGGAGCCTCAAAATTGGAGTACCTGGGTCAGATTGTCGGCAAGGATTGTGTATGGGTGGATCCTAAGAAAATTGAATATATGCATGATTGGCCTCACCCTGAAACTCTTAAGGTATTTCATAGTGTTCTGGGTTTAACCGTTTATTATCGAAAGTTTGCTCAGAATTATGGAAAAATTGTAGCTCCTCTCACTTCTCTCCTTAAAAATAATGCTTTCGCTTGGACTCCAACTGTTGATCACTCCTTCCAAGCCTTGAAAGATTCTATTTTCTTGACCCATATCCTCGCACTTGTAGACTTCACAAAGAATTTTGTACTGGGATGTGATGCTTTTAGGAAAGGAATTGGGGCCATCCTCATGCAAGATGTTAGGCCTTTGTCTTTCACTAGAAAACAACTTTTAGAGAGACATTTGGGCCAATCCATTTATGAAAAGGAAATGATAGCTATTCTACATGCTATGGATCTCTGGAGTCCTTATTTATTGGGACAACGCTTCCAAATTAAAATTGATCATCAAAGTCTCACGTATTTTATGGAATGATGAATTTCATCACCAGAGCAACAAAAATGGTGACCAATATATTTGGCTATGATTATGAGATCATTTACAAGAAGGGAAAGGAAAATGTAGTTGTGGACACTCTTTCTTGGAAGTATGAAGAAGACATGTCCCTTTTCTCCCTCTCCTTCATTATACCATATTGGCTCCAAGTTGTTCGTCAGGAATTGCTGCAAGACCCCAAAATTTCTATCATGATCCACCACATGCAACAAAATTCTCCAGCTTCTCCAGGGTACTCTTGGCATAATGAAGAGCTTCGCTACAAATGTCATTTGTATTTATGCAAGCAATCACAAGTTAATACAAGGTTCTTTCTTAACTTCATGCTTACCCCACAACTGGGCATTCAGGGTTTACCAAAACCTATGAATGGGTCAAACGTTTTTTTTTCTAGGATGGTATGAAACAAGACGTATGCACCTTTGTGGCTGAATGTGAGGTATTTCAAGGCAAAAAGGGAGAAACAGTCAAATCTCCGAGCAAACTCCAACCTCTTCTGATCCCCCCTACTATTTGGAGATATATTTCTATGGATTTCATTATTGGCTTACCTAAATCAGGAAATAAATTAGTTATCATGGTGGTCATCGATCATCTTTCCAAATATGCTCATTTTTTTCTCTTCAACACCCATTCACAACATCCACAGTGGCTCAAATATTCATGGATAATATATTCAAGCTTCATGGCATACCTAATTCAAGCTACAAGGCACCCAATTGCATCTCAACACCACCTATCACCCCTAGGTGGATGGCTAGACTGAATTTGTCAACAAGTGTTTGGAAACATATTTGAGGTGTTTTTCATATGAGAGGAAAAATCGGTGGGATCAGTGGTTACCCCTAGCTGAATTGTGGTACAACACATCTTACCATACAACTACTCGCATGACTCCTTTTGAAGAAGTATATGGCCAACATACAGCATTGTTTCTCTCATCTATGCCAGGGATTTTGAAGGTTTAGGAGGTTGAAAAAAATCTTACAGTCCGAGAGGCTATTCTTCGTTCCCTCAAAGACAATTTGTTCATGGCTTAGAATTGCATGAAGAAACAAGAAGATCAAGGTCATTTTGAAAGTCAATTTGTTAAAGGGGACCATGTGTTTCTTTGACTTCAACCTTATAAGAATACTTCACTCAAAGCTAAACAATGTCATAAACTTGCTCCCAAATTTTATGGTCCTTATACCATGTTCAAGTGAGTGGGATCGGTGGCCTACTAGTTAGCTCTACCCAGTCATTCTAAGCTCCATCATGTTTTTCATGTCTCCTTATTAAATAAGGTTATTGGAACTAAGTGACAAACTCAAACCAGTCTCCCTGAGTTGGATGAATAAGGTTCCATCTCGTTGCAGCCACAAGCAGTCTTGGACCAGCGAGAGCATCATCTCCATCAGCACACCATCAAGGAAGTCTTAGTCCAGTGGAAATATACAACTCCAGAAGATGCCACCTGGGAGTTGACCACCATTCTTGAACAATTTCCTCATCTCAAGCCTTGAGGACAAGGTTTTTTTTCAAGGGGGAGGGAATGTTAGGGACCTAACCTCCCTAACCACTCACGTAGGTAGAATAATATATTTCCATGTAATAAAGGTCAATATTAATAAGGCCTAGCAATAAGGAAGAATAAGTCAAATGTAAGAAGACCTAATAGAAGATTTTTCTTCTAGAAGGATATTCCTCTAGATTGTTCTTTTGGGTAGATATATTTAGTATAAATAGGAGTAGAGGGTATGAGAAGTTTTTTCTTGAGAATTATTGTAATAGAGAGTTTCTCTACTGGAGGTTTCCCTTTCGAAGAGGAAAGTGAACATTGGTTCCTATCAACAAAGGTATTATTTTGGTGTTATGGTTTCATCTATTGTGTTGTTTCACTGTTATTATCTACAATATTTTTATTTTAACTATTATAATATACATGGTACCTTACATTATTATTGTGCCATCATTGAGAATCCCTTTGTACACTTTCCCAAAGCTACCAACTCCTAACAATTTGGCATCACTAAAGGCATCTATTGCAGTAATGAGATCTACATAGGAAATTCTTCAATTCCCCACATTTAAAGATGCCTCAGCCTCTGTAAGAGTATGTCTCTTTCACTTTTGTATCCACAATATTCCCATAAAAAAACACAATAGAACAGTGGTTTCCACTACAACAATATGTATTATAACTCTTTTCAAATGCAAAACACTTTTATGTTTGTGAGTAGAACATGGTGACAAACCTACCCAAGGTCCATAGAGGCCAAGATTTCCCATAAAATTAGTGGCACCAAGATATTTGAAAACTCCACCTCTAGGGACTTCTTCTGACAACTTGTTGAATGAAAAAATCAAGTGGCAGAGCATTTTGATATTTTCCAACAAATTGGGTATTTCACCCAACAAATTGTTGGAAAGATAAATCCATTTCTTGAAGACTCTGAAAGATTCAACTATTCTGCTTCAATGCAACTTCCGAGTGTACTTGAAATGTAACCAATTAATCCATTTTCAAAGATATATATATCTTCAAGCATAGTCATCTTGGTCAATTCCGATGACAGAGGGCCTTGTAATAAATTGTTGGACAAGTTGAAATAGAAATCTAAATTTGCAAGACTTGCAACCTCTGGAGGCATGTGCCCACTGAGCTTGTTGTATGATAGGTATAGCAGTAGTAAGTTCACACATTTCAATAGACTTGCATGTATATTACCCAAAAACTGATTCTAATCAATATATAGATATCTTAGCTGCTAGAGATGGGCAACAAAATCGGGGATTATTCTAGAGAGATTATTTTGGGTGAGGCTTAGGACACCTATGCTTTTGAGTTGCCCAATTTCCATCAAGATGTTTCCTTGTAAATTTTTTAATCCCAAATATAACCTATTGATATTTTGAAGGATATTAAGTGAAGAAGGGATTGGCCCTATAAAATAATTTTCGTTTAAACCAAAATAATTTAAACTAGTTAGATTTCCAATCTGTGGAGGTATTTCTCTTGCTAATTCATTACCGCCCAAGTCCAACCAGTAAATTTTAGAGAGGCGACATATAGAAAAGGGAAAATGTCCCATGAAATTATTATTGGATAAATATATTAGTTGTAGGATGGAACAATTAATAAGAGAAATAAGAACATGAAACCTCAGGGTGTTGTTGCTAGCTAGTTTGTTTTATCCTAAGTTTATCCAATGGAGATGCTTTAACTTACCAAACTCCATGGGAGCTACACCATTGAACTTGTTACCCCCTAAATTGATATGTTGAAACTTATTACAATTGAAGAGGGAAGAAGGAATGCTGACACTCCGCTGATTAACATCCAGATAGAGTCTCATCAAGTGGGTCTTCTTACTACACAACTCCGTTGGAATGTTACCATAACCTAGTTAAGGGATTACCCCAATGCCTAAATGTTGGTGCAGTTAGACAAGGAAGATGGATTTTGAACTGTGATATGGTTATCCTCCATACTTATAAGGACCAGTTTGTACATTTTAACCTTGTACAATATTTACTGCAAACATTTTTTTAGTAAAAGAACAGAAAAAATACAATGGAAAATACACACATTACACAGAGATTTATCCCCTGGAAACCCAAATCGGGAAAACCAACATATTCTATATTCATTCACATCATACATTGTTTACAATAAAATATACATATAGGAGCCAACAACATCCAAAACCCTAACCCAATGACCTGGATTAGTCAACAACCATAATTCTTTAACTGGAAATAGAAAACCATCGAAAAAAACCATGTGCCAAAAAACCGCCCAACAATGGACACGAAAATATAGGCAACACTAAAAAATGAGAAAAAAAAGGTGACATGTTTCTCGAGGAAAAAAAATTCTTAGGGGCGTTGCCCCTGCAACCCCCCCTCAAAACCCCTCGCGCGCCTGACACAACGTTGAGGACACTAGGGCTAGTCATGAAAATAATATAAAACATACTCAACATTCTCCCACTTGTTGTTTTTTGCATACAGGGGGTTACATGGTTACATAGTCAATAATCCAGGCCAACAATTCCCATTGATCCGAAATGATATTTTAAATGACTTGGTTAAGTATTTTGCATGAGTTGATTTACCATTTAGAAATTAAAGAGAAGAAGAAGGAGATTAAATGAGAGAATGTTGCAGCCATCATAAGGAATGCAAAATAGAAATGAGCATTAAGAACAACAAACCATAATGCAAAAAATTGTTAACAGAGTTCGGAAACATTGCGTACGTCTCCGGGCCTGTCTTTAGTGGGGGGTTTTTTTTATTAATCTTGAATACTTCAAAATTAAATCAGAATTACATCAATTTGTTCTCTAACTGACACAACAATTTTTTTCTCTGTCTCAGGAACTCAACACAACAAACAACAACGAAAAAGGTGGAGTAGAACTCCTAGAAATGACCTCCAAATCTCAATTACTCTTCTGGCTTAACTGCATACAAATGGCTTGGAATTCACAAATTGGAATTATTATTTCGTTCTGAACTTGTTTTCCATGGAACAAATATTGGATTTATATAGGATTTGAGTTGGGGGTCACATCCCAACTTCCTCCCAAGATCTTGCCTCAATCTGGGGTCCAAATCCTAAAAAAATGGACAAAATCCCATTAAAACAACCAATCATTAAAAAATCCAACTCTAAAGTCAAAAACCCACATTTGGAAAATATATGGTGCATGCCCCTTTTTCGTCAGCTCTTCGTCATATGGTGCACCATGTGGTCGAGCGGTAGTCCACATGGCACCTGCATCCGTTGGTTTAACCCCTAGTCTAGCTCCTTGGTCAGCGGGACCGGGGGCTTATCCCCTAACACCCAGACCATATCCCAACAAAATAATGTAAAGTGGAGTGCAGTTAAGTCCTGCCCCTCTGCCCTTGTGGCTAGCAGAAGGTGGTTAGAATGTTGCTTGCCCGAGAGGTCCGGAGGTCGATCCGTCGAAGATACATACCAAATTTTTGACTCGTCCCTTATTGGACTAACCAAGGGTGCTATGTGGAACCACTAGATTAGGCCATGTGTCACCCTACCACTGGCTCGTATCAACCTATTCAACTACAAAATCACCAGTCCAGTCAACCACCAAATCAGTTGCACATTCAACTCGTACACTACGTGTCCAACCTAAAGCCAACCACCTATCGAACACATCATAGCTGTACTACCACATGTCAATGTCACTTCATCTAATCCTGTCATCCATACTTCCACTTGTAGAACTATCACTAGCCACATCATCATATAGACTGCCACGTGCCAGTCCGTACAGTCCACGTGTCTGCCACATCAGCCTTTGAAAATGCCAAATATGCATGACACATGTCAGCCTCTGGTACTACCATGTCAACATGATGACATCATGATGATGTCATCTACCATGTGTCATGTCGACATATTGCTGATGTTAGCAGTACAAACTGTTGACTTTGACTTTGAATTTTTACCTATTTGGGAAAAATGTCAGATTGCGATATCTTTCGCATAAGGAGTCCATTTTTGAAAAATAATATATTGTCGGAATAGGAAGGACGAGCACTATGCGATGGCATTGGTTTCATCCGAATTTGAGAACTTTCAACTTTTGTCCCTTTTGGATCCATTTGGATCACCCATAGATCCTCTACACTAGGAGAAATTCTCAGTGCTCACAGATGTTTTTAATGAATCTGCAACATTCTTCAAAGTGTTCAGCTTCATCAACAACACTTTCTTTTCTTCAACCATGTCTCTCACAAAGTGATATTGAACATCAATATGATTTGTCTTTGAATGATAGGTCGGGTTCTTCGCCAGGAAAATTACACTCTGACTATCACAATCTATCCTTACATCTTGTTGTACGAACCCAATACCTCAACACAATATTTGTAACCATACTTCTTACTTGCTTTCATGAGTGGCTTCTAGGTATTCAACTTCTGTAGTTGAAAGTACCACTACAGGTTGTCTCTCGCCCATCCAACTGATTGCTCCTCCAAACAAGTTAAACACATACCTTCTTGTAGATCTCCAGCCCAGTCTGCATCCAAAAATCCATGTATGTCCAATACTCTATCTAGTCCTAGTCTTCCTTGGTAGGAAAATCCATAGCTAGCAGTGCCACACAAATACTTGAAAACCCTCTTTATTGTTATCCAATGCTCCTTCTATGTTTTTGATATATACCTGTTAAAAACTCCCATTGCATGTGCAATGTCTGGTCTAGTACAGACCATTGCATACATCAAACTGCAAACCACACTCTCATAAGGAACACGAGACATGTCCTCCTCCTCTTATTGTGTCTTGGGACACTGATCCACAGATAACTTTACACCTACAAGAATAGGGACCCTAACCGGTTTACATTCCTGCATATTAAACCTCTGCAATATTGTGTCCACATATTTTCTCTGATTTAACCAGAGTTTTTTTTTTTTTTTCGATCTCTTTTAATTTCTAAGCCCAAAATGAAATTTACAGCACAAATATCCTTCATGTCAAATTTAGAGGAAAACTGAGTTTTCACATCCTAGATAATCTCCTTTTTGTTTCCTATCAAAAACATGTCATCCACATATAAGACCAAATAAATCGAATGATCACCAATTAATTTAAAATATACACAATGAT
>ML780454.1:110315-125504 GCA_009831015.1 Picea engelmannii | reverse complement strand
TTTCTTAGTAGTTTATACATTTAAGGCTAAAATCAACCTAAGTTAGTCTTACAATACATTTACTACTAGGTTTTATTCCCTTGTCCTCTAGATTTTATGCAAACTATGTTGATTTACATTTGGTAAAAAAATTCTTGGTTATTTTAAGATCTATTGCCAAGGGATATTCCTTCCATTCCTTCTTTTGAAACTATCAAAGGATATAATTATTGATTTACAACATGATGAATATTAGAACTATATTTTTTAGTTTTAAAAAACATTAAAACATAAAACTAAAACTACTTGTTTTAGTTTAAAAAAACATTAAATAATGTATCTTGATATTCAATGGCAATTTGTAGCTTTGTTTTTTGTTTTTTTAGGATATCAACTTTTAAAACATATATGTTTTGATATTTAGTGGCTAATTGCAGATTTTTTGTTTTCAAAATTATGAGCGTTTTCCACTTGTAGGAAAGAAATCTACATATTTCATAATGATTTTATGTAGTTGCTCTTAGTTATTATTTTTGTTTAAGAATTTAAAAATGCATAACTTTAAAAATAAGGTGGTCATTAATTAAATAATACAAAAAATATATAAAATAAATAAATTAGCATAGAACCATCTTGAATCCTTTAAGTAGCATATACGTTTTTCTCTCTCATTAGTTTAACATGGATAAAAAGAATCTATGTTAATGTTAAGATGCATTTACTAATCTATATTTGCTAAAATAATTTTTAGTTATTTTAAAAGCTACTACCAGGGGATATTTCTTGCATTCCATATTTTGAAACTATCAAATGATGTAATAATTAATCTACAATATGATTAATGATAAAAACAACTTATTCCATTTTTTCAAAAACATTAAAATGTATATTTTAATATTTAGTGGCCATTTACAACTTTGTTTTCTTAGGAATAAAATGTTTTGATATCATGTGGCCATTTGCAACTCTACTTTCTTAGAAATATTAGTATTTTCCACTTGTAGGAAATAAAGCCGCGTCACTCATTATGATTTTATGCACCTGCTCTCGATTAGTTTTTAGTTGAAGATGAGGATCCTTTCACAAGATTAATTGAATTATCATCAAGAACTCATATAAAATCTAAATTAATCTTTCTAAAGGGAAGAGTGTAGCTTCATAATGAAACAAATCTTCAATACAAAATAATATCATGAAGCTATGCAATGTGAGTTGTTGTAAAAGCTATGTTTTTCCAAGTTTAATCTTCCATAGAACCCAATGAACCACTTAAAATTATGGTTTAATCATATGATATGTCATAATAGCAAGGATACACAACAAATGAGATAAAATATTTTTTTTCTTAACTCTAAATTCTCAAAGGATATTTATAGTTACAAGATCATATTATTATATTTAACTTGGACCATATTTATCTCCTCATAATGCTCTTAGATATATATAATAATGTTAACAAACAACCACAAAGATAAGCAAATCAAATGATAATGATGTAGAGTGATAAACTTAATCATTAAAAAAAAAAATGGCATTTTGCCGACAATATAATGTGAAAGAAAAATGAACAAAAATCATAGTCCATATGGAGCACTACAAGGTAATATACAATATATGATTTGTTTAGATATGAGATATTGATCACTCTAAAATAAGGATGGAGAAGCATATATAAACAATAAGGATTTTGAGCTTTTATTTAATTTTTTTCTTAAAAACATCTACCATAGTTTTTGATAAATTTAATGCTTTTATCTTTTCATACAATGATCACTTTAGGAAACTACACATAAGCTCTTAAGCTGCTTGGTTGATGTATCCTTGATTGATACACATTGGATTACAGTGGAAATAAAATATACTCAAACATGATGCACACCATCTAATATGCATGGTTATATTATGTAGTTAAGTTTGTTGCTTGCTTTTATTATACTCACTAGTTATCCCCCAGAGGAACACAATCCATTCATGAAATGACAGAAATAGTTTGTGTACTACAACATCCTTGTTAAAAGCATATGAGTCTTCAATCTTCATTTAAGAAGATTGAAAGCTCCTTTGTATATCCATCAAATACATGTTTTAGTCTATAGTGATTTAGGAGAATCTAAATGTTCTTCCTTAATGTTCATACATGTTTATTTGTATATAATTTGTCAATATGCAATAATGTAAGAAGAAGAAACTGGACAACATATGAAGCATGTATTTGAATTGAAATGAGCCAATGGAATCATTACCGATAATATTGAGAAAACTGTAAATCTAAACCTTTTAACCATGGACATGTTTCCTTAACCAAGAGACCAGTTTGAGGCCTTTAACAAGGTACCTAATACATTAATATTTTCATCAAAAATACTTGGTATACTTGGTTTTGGACAAACGAACATTGATATTTTAGCAATATTTTAAGGTTTCTAAGCAAAACAAATTAAGAAGTGATGGAGCAAATGAATGCATTTGATCTCTAGGCATATAAAATTTCAAGGGGATGCATAAATTAGTCCCATCCAAACCTTCAATAATATACTCACATGCACATAATCATGACCCACTGCATGTATATGTGTTGAAGTCCCCAAGTTTCCAACCACATCCAAAGATTCCAAGTTCTTCTACTATGTTTTTTTGGGTTCTTCCAAGAAAACTGGAAATATCTCTCATAAGAGTTTGGAGTTAGACTAGGGAATGTATTCATTCACCTATATGATTCAATTCAAAATACGAATTAGCATAAAATCCATTTTAACCTCAGATCTATTAAACACTGAGAGGGATTAAAAAAAAACTATGAACCTCTAGTTCATTTATCAATACAACTCAATCTAAAATACTTCAAATTTATTGGAAAAACAACCTTATCAATTTTTAAATGTAGGAAAGTCTAGTTATAACAAGTACAACATTCACAACTAGGGTTGAAAAGTAGGAAAAAAAAATTACATGTTTTAATTTCCTTGTCTATTATAGATGATCCTAGAAGGGTATATCTTCCTTCACTCAAGGTCTTTAGAATATCCCTACAAAGTAGTTCCATTGACAATTTCTGGTAGTGGAGGTTAAAAGTGACCTTTGTTAGCTAAGGTTAAAGGTGAGGTATATAGTTTAGCACACTCTCATGCACACAAAGCTATTTAATGCATCAAGATATTCCTTTCAATAATGATATTAATCAAGATATTCTCTTTAATAATTCTTAAAACTAACAATCATTCTATTATTTTAATCATTTAAAGCAAATACAAAACTCTTTATATATTTAATAAAACTAGCCTGCAACTCATTTAATTATAAATGTAGAAAGGATATCATTCTATTATTTTAATCATTTAAAACAAATACAATTTTTTTTTATGTATTTAATAAAACTAGACTGCAACTCATTTAATTATAAATGTAGAAAGGATATTGAACATAAAATTTTCCAAACACTATTCACAGTGGAAAATTACATTATTATTTGTAATCTCACATCTGTAGAAACCCATCATAATTCAATGTTAAAAATAAAACATGAAATCGATGTGTAAGAGTTTGTGAAAAAATTATATTGTAATGTCACATCACTCGTTCCTCTATTTAATAATAATAATAATAATTGTTGTTTTTAAGATTTATTATTTAATAAGAAAAATGAGCCTAACTAGTTTCCTCTTTCCACTAAACAATACATGAAGTCTATAACTCAATCTAAAATACTGAAAGTTTATTCGAAAAACAACCTTATCAATTTTTAAATGTAGGGAAACCTACTTATCACATGAACAACAAGCACAACTAGGATTTGAAACTAAAAGAACTTCTTTTACATGTTCTAATTTCCTTATGTACAACAAGCATAGCTAGGATTGTAAACTCAAAAAACTTCTTTGACATGTTCTAATTTCCTTATGTACAACAATCATAGCTAGGATTGGAAAAACTCAAAAACTTCTTTTACATATTCCAATTTCCTTGTCTATTTTAGATGATCCTAGAAGCATATATCATCCTTCACAATATCCCTACAAAGTAGTTTCTCGTGACAATTTATGACAGTGGAGGTTAAAAGTGAAGTCTATAGTCTAACACACTATCATGAACACGAAGCTAATTAATGCATCAAGATATTCCCTCCAATAATTATATTTAATAATTATATTCCCTCCAATAATTATATTTGAAAAAAAAAAAAAACTCTTGATGTATTTAATAAAACAAGAGTGTAATGAATTTAATTATAGATGTAGAAAATATATTGACGATAAAGTTTTCTTAAGATATGGTGGGAAATTTTATAATCATTCAAATATTTCCAAAACACCATTCATGGTGGATCTAAGTTTATTGTTCACGACCACACACACCTGATAATAGAGATTTCTACACAAAGAAGAAAAGGGGGAATAAGAATTAAATTAAATGGAATTAATTACAGTGGACTCAAATTACTTTATGGTTTAGTTATACAACCACCACTCCCTTACAATAGACTAGAATGTTGATGAACTTTGGCCTTCATTATTGTTGTTGAGAGTAGTTCTTATACTACCCAACAAATGTGTTATATCTGATTGGAATTTTGGAACGAGGCTCAGAAAAGTGTCTTTGATGCTTTGTAGTGTACTCAAAATATCCATCATAGTAGGTCGTCCTTCAGGGGATTGGTTTGTACAGAGAAAGCCCAAATTTATTAGTTGATTAAGGCAATTGAAGTCTTTATCTTCTTCAATACATGTACCAATCATTCTCAATAGACCCATGTCCACCACTTCTCTTACTCGATTTGGAAAACGACTCCCCACCCATTTCTGCAAGTTCATTCCTTCAACATGTCATGGGTCGGCTTCTTTCTAGTGAGCATCTCCAACAGTAGTATTCCATAGCTATAAACATCACCTTTTGTTGTAACTTGTCTTCCCATTCCATATTCTGCATTCATAGATTCTCATCTTAACATTTCCAATTCACAATTTTTAATAAATATAAGAAACTTATAACATTGCTTAATATGTTATCTAGTTTAAATAATACCTGGAGAAATGTACCATGCTGATCCTTTAAGTGCATGTGTGGAAATGAAATTCGAATCCTCATCATTTGCAAAACATATGGTAGAAATACCAAAGTCTATTAAATATGCAGTCATATCTTCACCCATAAGCACATTGTTAGGTTTCAAATCACAATGGATTACTTGCATGAAACAATGATGATGAAGATATGCCATGGCATGTGCAATGTCTATTTCTATATTCAACCTTTGAATCAAATTTCAAACCACTTTCCTCTTCTCCATCGAGGTATAACCACTTCTCCAAGCTTCCACTATGCATTAATGGAAATATTAAAGCTTTGATTTGGAGGTCTGAATAAGAGGTTATTATTCTAATCAAATTTTGGTGTCTAACTCTACCCAAAACTTTGCACTCCCTATTAAAAATCTTGTGAGCCCCTTCATTTTCCATATTAAGAATCTTGACAACTATCATTGTGCCATCATTCAGAACCCCTTTGAACACTTTCCCAAAACTACCAACTCTTAACAAGTTGGCATCACTAAAGTCATCTGTTGCAATGATGAGCTCTGCATAGGAAATTCTTTGATGCCCCACATTTAAGGATGCCTCGGCCTCTCTAAGAGTATGTCTCTTGTGATTTTGTCTCCACAATATTCCTAGAAACAAACATGATACAACAATGGCTATCACTGCAACAACATGTATGATGACTCTTTTCAAATGCAAAACACTTTTATGTTTGTGAGTAGAGCACGGTGAGAAACCTACCCAAGGTCCACAAGGACCAAGATTTCCCATAAACATAGTGGCACTAGGCTCTTTGAAAACTTGACCTCTAGGGACTTCTCCTGACAACTTTTTGAATGACAAATTCAAGTGGCGGAGCATTTTGAGATTTTCCAACGACTTGGGTATTCCACCCAACAAACTGTTGGAAGAGAAATCCATTTCTTGAAGACTCTGAAGTTCACCAAGTGAAACTGGAATTGGACCATCAATGGCGTTGTAGGAAAGATTCAAGTATTGTACTTCACTGCAGCTCCCCAATGCACTTGGAATGTAACCAATTAACCCATTTACAGATATATCTATATAGCTTGAATCATAGTCATCTTGGTCAGTGCCGATGGCAGTGGGCCTTGTAATAAATTGTTGGACAGGTTGAAATAGAAAGATAAATTTGCAAGGCTTGCAACCTCTGGAGGTATGTGCCCACTGAGCTTGTTGTGTGATAGGTCTAGCAGTAGTAAATTCATGCATTTCCCTGGACTTACAGGTATATTACCTGATAATTGATTCAGAGAAAGATATAGATATCTTAGCTGATGGAGAAGGGAAACAAAATCAGGGATTATTCCAGAGAGATTATTTTTCTCGAGGGCCAATGAACCTAAGCTTTTTAGTTGCCTAATTTCATTCAATATGTTTCATTGTAAATTGTTGAATCCCGAAGATAACCTCTCAAGATTTTGAAGCATATTAAGTGAAGAAGGGATTGACCCTGTAAAAGAATTAGAGTCTA
Source organism: Picea engelmannii (assembly GCA_009831015.1). NCBI lineage: Eukaryota > Viridiplantae > Streptophyta > Pinopsida > Pinales > Pinaceae > Picea > Picea engelmannii. Next base: position 118,997 of record ML780454.1, on the reverse strand, counting down.
AACCTAGTACATTTAAACTAGTTAGGTTTCTAATCTGTGGAGGTATTTCTCCTACTAATTTATTACTGCCCAAATTCAACCAGTAAAGTTTAGAGAGGCGGCCTATAGAAAAGGGAAAACGTCCCGTGGAATGATTATCGTTTAACTCCATTGACTATAGATTGGAACAATTAGTAAGAGCACTAAGAATGGGCAAGGTCATGGAGCTGTCACTAGTCAGTTGATTGTCTCCTAAGCTTAGCCAATAGAGATGCTTCAACTTACCAAACTTCATGGGCGCTACACCGCTGAATTGGTTAGTCCCTAAATCGATATGTTGAAACATAGTACAATTGAAGAGGGAAGAAGGAATGTTGCCACTCAGTTGATTATGGTCCAGATAGAGTCTCGTCAACTGGGTGTTCTTGTACACAACTCCGCTGGAATGTTACCAGTAACTTGGTTAACGGCTAACCCCAATACTTGAATATTGGTGCAATTAGACAAGGAAGATGGAAATTGACCTGTGATATGGTTTTCGTCCATACCTATAAATATCAGCTAGCTTAGCATACCCAGTTCGGAAGGAACACTCCTGTGAAGGTTGTTGCTATGCAAAATTATGTATTGCAAAGAGGACATGTTTCCTAAGAAGTCTGGGATTGTACCCGTCAAATGGTTGATTCCCAAGTAACTTGGGGAGAACACATATTTCAGAGGTAATGTTTCCTGTGAGATTGTCATAGGACAGAGTCAAGTTCCGTAAACTGCGACATCCACCAAGAGTGGGCGGAATAGAACCTTGGAGCTCATTAATAGACAGGTGAAGCATCTTTAAGCAAAAGAGGCTTCCCAATTGATAGGGACTCTAAACTTTTTAACCATGGACATGTTTTCTTAACTAAAGTACCAAAATGGAAATAACCTAGATCTCTCATAAGAGTCTGTTGTTAGAGTAGTGAATGGATTCATTCACCAATTGGATTCATTCACTAATACGAATAAATCCAATATACTAACTAGCAGTGAGAGGATAAAAAAACTCTTTAAACCTCATATTCATTTATCAATACAACTTAATCTAAAATACTGGAAAATTATTTGAAAAACAAGGTTATCAATTTTTAAATGTAGGGAAACCTACTTATCACATGAATAACAAGCACGACTAGGATTTGAAACTCAAAAAACTTCTTTTACATGTTATAATTTCCTTATGTATAACAAGCATTTATTTTACATGTTCTAATTTCGTTATGTACAACAAACATAGTTAGGATTGGAAACTCAAAAAACTTCTTTGACATGCTCTAAGTTCCTTATGTACAATAAGCATAGCTAGGATTGAAAAAAAACTCGGATAACTTCTTTTACATGTTCCAATTTCCTTGTCTATTTTAGATGATCCTAGAAGCATATATCATCCTTCACTCAGGGTCTTTAGAATATCCTTCCCTCCAATAATTATATTAATCAAGTTATTCCCTTTAATAATTCTTAAAACTAAAAATCATTTCTATCATTTTAATCATTTAAAACAAATACAAAACTCTTGATGTATTTAATAAAGAAAAAGTGTAATGCATTTAATTATAGATATTTATTCTTTTAATCATTTGAAAAAAAAATAAAAAATCTTGATGTATAATGCATTTAATTATAGATGTAGAAAATATATTGACGCTAAATTTTTCTTAAGATATGGTGGGAAATTTTATAATCATTCAAATATTTCCAAAACACCATTCATAGTGGATCTAAGTTTATTGTTCAGAGCCACACACACCTCACAACATAGATTTCTACACAAAGAAGAAAAGGGGAATAAGACTTAAACTAGATGGAATTAATGACAGTGGACTCAAATTACTTAATGGTTTAGATATGCAACCATCACTCCCTTACAATAGACTATAATGTTGATGAACTTTGGCCTTCATTAGTGTTGTTGAGAGTACTTCTTGTAGTGCCCAACAAATGTGTTATATCTGATTGAAATTTTGGAATGAGGCTCAGATAAGTGTCTTTGATGCTTTGTAGTGTGCTCAAAATATCCATCATAGTAGGTCGTCCTTCAGGGGATTCATTTGTGCAAAGAAAACCCACATTTATTAGTTGATTGAGGCAATTGAGGTCCTTATCTTCTTCAATACATGTACCAGTCATTCTTAGTAGACCCATGTCCACCACTTCTCTTACTCGGTTTGGGAAACGACTCCACACCCATTTCCGCAAGTCCATTCCTTCCACAAACATGTTGTGGGTCATCTTCTTTCTAGTGAGCACCTCCAATAGTAGTATTACATAGCTATAAACATCACCTTTTGTTGTAACTTGTCTACCCATTCCATATTCTGCATTGATAGATCCTCATCTTAAGGTGTCTAGTTCACAACTTTAAATAAATATAAAAAACTCATAACATTTCTTAATATGCTATCTAGTTTAAATAATACCTGGAGGAATGTACCCTGTTGATCCTTTAAGTGCATGTGTGGAAATGAAAGTCGAATCCTCATCATTTGCAAAACATATGGTAGCAATGCCAAAGTCTATTAGATATGCAGTCATATCTTCACCCAAAAGTACATTGTTAGGTTTCAAATCGCAATGGATTACTTGCATGAAACAATGATGATGAAGATATGCCACGGCTTGTGCAATGTCTATTTCTACATTCAACCTTTGAATCAAACTCAAACCACTTTCTTCTTCTCCATCAGGGTATAACCACTTCTCCAAGCTTCCATTTGGCATTAATGGAAATATTAAATCTTTTATTTGGAGATCTGAATAATAGGTTATGATTCTAATCAAATTATGGTGCCTAACTCTACCCAAAAAATTTCACTCCCTGTCAAAATTCTTATGAGCCCCTTCATTTTCTAGATTAAGAAGCTTGACAACAATCATTGTGCCATCATTGAGAACCCCTTTGTACACTTTCCCAAAACTACCAACTCCTAACAAGTTGGCATCACTAAAGTCATATGTTGCAATGATGAGCTCTACATAGGAAATTCTTTGGTACCCCACATTTAAGGATGCCTTGACTTCTCTAAGAGTGTGTCTCTTGTGATTTTGTCTCCACAAGATTCCCATAAACAAACACAATACAACAATGGCTATCACTGCAAGAATAGGTATGATAATTTTTTTCAATTGCAAAACACTTTTATATTTCTGAGTAGAGCATGGTGACAAACCTACCCAAGGTCCATAGAGACCAAGATTTCCCATTAACGCAGTGGCACCAAGATCTTTGAAAACTCCACCTCTAGGGACTTCTCCTGACAACTTGTTGAATGACAAATTCAAGTGGCGAAGCATTTTGAGATTTTCCAACGACTTGGGTATTCAAGTGGTGAAGCATATATCATCCTTCACTCATGGTATTTAGAATATCCCTACAAAGTAGTTTCTCATGAAAATTTATGACAGTTGAGGTTAAAAGTGAAGTCTATAGTCTAACACACTATCATACACACAAAGCTAATTAATGCATCAAGATATTCCCTCCAATAAGTATATTAATCAAGTTATTCCCTTTAATAATTCTTGAAACTAAAAATTGTTTCTATCACTTTAATCATTTAAGACAAATGGAAAAGTCTTGATGTATTTAATAAAGCAAGAGTGTAATGCATTTAATTATAGATATTTATTCTTTTAAACATTTGAAAAAACAAAAAAAAAACTCTTGATGTATTTAATAAAACAAGAGTGCAATGAATTTAATTATAGATGTAGAAAGTATATTGACGATAAAGTTTTCTTAAGATATGGTGTGAAATTTTATAATCATTGAAATATTCCCAAAACACCATTCATGGTGGATCTAAGTTTACTGTTCACAACCACACAAACACAAAGAAGAAAAAGGGAATAAGACTTAAACTAGATGGAATTAATGACAGTGGACTCAAATTACTTAATGGTTTAGTTATACAACCACCACTCCCTTACAATAGACTAGAATGCTAATGAACTTTGGCCTTCATTATTGTTGTTGAGAGTAGTTCTTGTATTACCCAACAAATGTGCTATATCTGATTGGAATTTTTGAACGAGGCTCAGAAAAGTGTCTCTGATGCTTTGTAGTGTACTCAAAATATCCATCATAGTAGGTCGTCCTTCAGGGGATTCGTTTGTGCAGAGCAAGCCCACATTTATCGGTTGATTGAGGCAGTTGAAGTCTTTATCTTCTTCAATACATGTACCAGTGATTCTCAGTAGACCCATGTCCACCACTTCTCTTACTCGATTTGGAAAACGACTCCCCACCCATTTCTGCAAGTTCATTCCTTCCACAAACATGTCGTGGGTCGGCTTCTTTCTAGTGAGCATCTCCAATAGTAGTATTCCATAGCTATAAACATCACCTTTTGTTGTAACTTGTCTTCCCATTCCATATTTTGCATTCATAGATTCTCATCTTAAGGTTTCGAATTCACAATTTTTAATAAATATAAGAAACTTATAACATTACTAAATATGCTATCTAGTTTAAATAATACCTGGAGGAATGTACCCTGCTGATCCTTTAAGTGCATGTGTGGAAATGAAAGTCGAATCCTCATCATTTGCAAAAAATATGGTAGCAATACCAAAGTCTATTAAATATGTAGTCATATCTTCACCCATAAGCACATTGTTAGGTTTCAAATCACAATGGATTACTTGCATGAAACAATGATGATGAAGATATGTCATGGCCTGTGCAATGTCTATTGCTATATTCAACCTTTGAATCAAACTCAAACCAATTTCCCCTTCTCCATCAGGGTATAACCACTTCTCCAATCTTCCACTTGGCATTAACGGAAATATTAAAGCTTTGATTTGGAGGTCTGAATAAGAGGTTATGATTCTAATCAAATTTCGGTGTCTAACTCTACCCAAAACTTTGCACTCCCTATTAAAACTCTTGTGAGCCCCTTCATTTTCTAGATTAAGAAGCTTGACAGCAATCATTGTGCCATCATTTAGAACCCCTTTGAACACTTTCCCAAAACTACCAACTCCTAACAAGTTGGCATCACTAAAGTCATTTGTTGCAGTAATGAGCTCTGCATAGGAAATTCTTCGGTGCCCCACATTTAAGGATGCCTCAACCTCTCTAAGAGTATGTCTCTTGTGATTTTGTCTCCACAAGATTCCCATAAAGAAACACAATACAACAGTGGCTATCATTGCAACAACAGGTATGATGACTCTTTTCAAATGCAAAACATTTTTATGTTTGTGAGTAGAGCATGGTGACAAACCTACCCAAGGTCCACAGAGACCAAGATTTCCCATAAACGCAGTGACACCAAGCTCTTTGAAAACTCCACTTCTAGGGAATTCTCTTGACAACTTGTTGAATGAAAAATTCAAGTGGTGGAGCATTTTGAGATTTTCCAATGACTCGGGTATTCCACCCGACAAATTGTTGGAAGAGAAATCCATTTCTTGAAGACTTTGAAGTTCATCGAGTGAAACTGGAATTGGACCATCAAGGGCGTTGTAGGAAAGATTCAAGTATTCTACTTCATCACAACTTCCGAGTGCGCTTGGAATGGAACCAATCAACCCATTTGCAGAGATATCTATAGCTTGAAGCATAGTCATCTTGGTCAGTCTCAATGGCACAGGGCCTTGTAATAAATTATTGGACAGGTTGAAATAGAAAGCTAAATTTGCAAGGCCTGCAACCTCTGGAGGTATGTGCCCACTTAGCTTGTTGTGTGATAAGTCTAGCAGTAGTAAGTTCACACATTTCCCTAGACTTGCAGGTATATTACCTGAAAACTGATTCAGATCAAGATATAGATATATTAGCCGTTGGAGATGGGCAATAGAATCAGGGATTATTCCAGAGAGATTATTTTTCCCAAGACCCAAGTAACCTAAGCTTTTGAGTTGCCCAATTTCCGTTGGGATGTTTCCTTGTAAATTGTTACCTCCCAAATATAACCTCTCCAGCCCTTGAATCATATTAAGTGAAGTAGGGATTGACCCTGTAAAAAAATTGTCGGATAAATTAAGCATATTTAAACTAGTTAGGTTTCCAATCTGTGGAGGTATTTATCCTCCTAATTCATTACCGCCCAAGTTCAAGTAGTAAATTTTAGAGAGGCGGCCTATAGAAAAGGGCAAACATCCGGTGAAATAATTAGCTGATAAATCTATTAGTTGTAGGATGGAAGAGTTGGTAAGAGCAGTAAGAATTGGCAAACTCGTGGTGCTGCCGCTAGCGAGTTGATTTTCTCCCAACCTTAGCCAATAGAGATGCTTCAACTTACCAAACTCCGTGGGCGCTACACCGCTGAACTGGTTACCCCCTAAATCGATCAGTTGAAACTTAGTACAATTGAAGACGGTAGAAGGAATGCTGCCACTCAGCTGATTGCGGCCCAGATAGAGTCCCGTCAATTGGGTGTTCTTGCTACACAACTCCGGTGGAATGTTACCCTTAACCTGGTTAAGGGTTAACCCCAATATCTGAAGATTGGTTCAGTTAGACAAGGAAGATGGAATTTGACCTGTGATATGGTTATCGCTCATACTTAAAAAGATCAGCTGGCTTAGCAAACCCAGTTCGGAAGGAACACTCCCGTGAAGGTTGTTTCTAAACAAAACTATGTTGTGCAAAGAGGACATGTTTCCTAAGCAGGCCGGGATTGTACCCGCCAAATTGTTCACTCCCAAGGTAATGAATAGTAACTTGGGGAGAACACATATTTCAGAGGGAATATTTCCTGTGAGATTGTTAAAGGACAGAGTCAAGTTCCGTAAACTGCGGCAGCCACCAAGAGTGGGTGGAATAGAACACGCGAAGGATGAGATGACAACACAAAAGGGATGCGAAGGATAATCGAATAAAAGAAGAATAGAAATATCGTCATTTCCATCTCCTGCTATGCCAAAACCATATAACAATCGCTGCTATGCTATATGAGAGATTTCATTTACTTTATAGAAACTTGATTCATTTTTAATCACATATAAATGTTTTGTATATGTTTTTGGGTGATGATAATTTTACAATAGTCACTTTACTAATTATTATTGATTATTAGAAAATTACATAAAATAATTATTGAGTCACCTTAATAATTATTTTTTTTATATATTTTTTTTTGGGTGTTTTAAAATAGTCACCTTACGTTTAATATCTCCTCCACTAGAATTAATGAAATTATCTGATAGGAAAACAACCATTCACACAGTGCACATCACCTCAACTGCACCACTAAAACATTATCTTTAAACTTTGAATATTAAAAATATAAAATCTTAAAATAGTCACCTCACGTTAATCTTGATATCTCTTCTACCTGAATTAATGAGATTCTCTGAATATGAAAAGTGTTTCAAGAGATTCTCTGAATATGAGAACGCTGTATGAATAATGGAGAGCACAGGAGATTTTATGTTAACAAACAATTTCAAGAAAAAGAAAGAGACTGATATTAACCGAGTATTTTTATTTTGAATTTTTTCATTGGAACTTTTTCTTTTGGGGTTTTTAATGTTTAAATATATATATATATATATATTGTAAATTTAGTTTTAAATATGGTTTGAATTATGTTGGAAGTTAGATTTTCATTTATGTGATGATAATTTTTCGATTGGAACTTTTTTTAGTGGAGGTTTGGTCAATTTTAAGATGATTTAAATCATAGTTTTAAAAAAAAGATCAAAAACTTGTAAATAATTAATGCTTGAATTTTGAATAGGAAATAATTGAGAGGACAAGAATTTTAAATAAAAAATTTAATACTCAACAATCATTCACTTGGTGTTCATGCAACATATCACCTCAATTGTCTCATACTAAGTGGGGACTATCTTTTTTCACTCTCATTAATCAAAATGCATCAGGTAGAAAACATTATCTTTGAATTTTGAATTAAAAAAAATGGAAAATTTTAGACTTTTAAATCTATGGCATGAATCAAATTGGAAGGATAAGATTATATTTCATTTTGAAAGGTTAGTATTTATTCAACTATTTTATGTTGACAACCTAAAATACACTATGATTTTAATTTGAAAAAGAAAAAGGAAATTTATGATAGTGGGCATCCTTATCTTACTTTTGTTATCACTTTTAAGAAATAGTGGCTATCATTATCTTGAACGTGTTATGCCTTTTAAATAATTAAATAATTGACCATTAACGCTTGTAGAAGTATGTCTAAGTTTCATTAATTTTTAAAAGGATTAGGTACACACTACTTAATCTTGGAATATAAACATACAAACATGGACGTGTTATCCCTTCTAAATAATTAAATAATTGACCATTAACGCTTGTAGAAGTATGCCTAAGTTTCATTAATTTTTAAAAGGATTAGGTACACACTACTTAATCTTGGAATATAAACATACAAACATAGACATATCACCTCGATTGTCTCATACTAAGTGGGGACTAGATTCTCTCACTCTCATTAATCAAAATGCATTAATTGTAAGAAAAGATTATCTTTGAATTTGGAATATAAAAATAGATAATTTTAGACTTTTAAACCTATGGTATGAATCAAATTTGAAGGATAAGGTTATCTTTCATTTTGAAAGGTTATTATATATTCTATGTTGACAACCTAAAATACACTATAATTTTCATTTGAAAAGGAAAAAGGAAAATCCATGATAGTGAGCATCCTCATCTTACTTATGTTATCCATTTTAAGGAATAGTAGGTAT
>ML780453.1:547417-557927 GCA_009831015.1 Picea engelmannii | reverse complement strand
CACTTCACTTTATTATTTACCTTTTAAAATCTCTTAAACCACTTTGACTACTTTGACCTTTTGGGGCTTCTAGATGACATATGAGGGTCCTCCAACTTCGTAAGGCCATAAATCTCAAACCGTGAGGAGTTATGTGACATTATGCATACCACTAGAAATGGAATGACATGTACTATTCATATAGAATAGTATTATCTGAAAAAATATCATAACTCATACCGTTACCCATCAAACAAACTTGGTTCCATTACCCAAACCTGGGGTCTCCAACTTCTCATGGCCATAACTCTCTTACTCCACAAAGCGTCTTCCCATGAGGGATTTCACCATACGGGGACCACTTTGGAGTTCATCCATATTTACTTCTTATCAACCATGAAAAAACAATAATGAGTCATATTTACATCAAACAATATTGGGTCCATTACCTAAACCTTTATGCTACGGGGCTTTCTTCAAGGGTTGACATCAATGACAACCAACCTTAATCAACATAATCGGCCAAAGTATTCTCCTCTCTAGGAATGAATGAAATATTGAAATACAGGAAAAAGATGTCTATTAAATACCATACTTCATTCCTATAAGATATCAACCTCGGATGCTTGGCTTGGTAAAGATTTCTAACTTTCTTTTCAACCAACTCGGCATCCCCATAGACAACTATTTATTTGATTCCCATGTCCTTCACAACCCTCAAACCCAACACAAGAGCTTCATGCTCTACCACATTATTGGTAGTTTCAAAATCTAATTTTTATGACAGAGATATCAATTCTTGAGTAGGGGAAACAAAAACTACCCCAGCACCAGCACCTTCTCGAGAGGAATCTCCATCAAAGAACATTTTCCACACAGTAGTAGTTTGGGGATGTGCTTTATGAAAATAAACGGGTTGCTTCCTGATTTGAAGAGGAGCCTCAGGAGTGTTGGTGAGCTGTGTTATCTCCTCAAATAAATTGGTGGAGATTTTGATTTTTAGGTGATAGATTGCGGTCCAAAATTTATTTCTAAATTTTTGTAGGTAGGTTGGAGAGTCTATTTTGTGTAAATAAACTTAGAAAGAACTTTTGATTTGGTTTGGTCAACCAAAAGACAGAATCTCAGGTTTCGGTGGTTTAGGCAAGCTTGAAATGCACTCATTAACCACCAAAATCTTTCGTTCTCGGTAGTTAAGAGGGAAAAGCAAAAGCTTAGTTAACTACCGAAAAGATTTCAACGGGAAAAATGAAAAGCCCGTGCTTTCGCACGAGCCAGTTGTCAATTGGCGCAATCATGAAGACATAACCGTCAAAAGTCCATGGAGGTGGTAAGGTATGCATGTTATGTTGTATCAATCCAAAGATTGATATCCTATTGTCCTTTTAACTACATTTGTCATTTCAAAATTAAGGCTCGACAAAGACACAGAAACTCATGCGTGTTTCCCGACTAATAGAAATGATTAGTCACGTAGCCCCTCACTACCTCCAGTCATGAGGACACAAATCCATTATGACCCTGATTAATCTTTGATTTGATCTCCATTTATTATCAATTCGAATCCGGGAGTCAATGTGACGGTCTTGAGCACGTGATTTCATTAAGAAAACGCATATTACGAGACCATAATCCTGTTTTTTGTGGTGATTGTCGAGTGTAGTGCAAGTTCAGTAGATCGTTATCAAGCCAATTGTCATACCAATTAAGCCAAGTCGAGTCATCAGGTAGTTCAAAGCCCATACTGTTTCAATTTAATTGTACATCTCACCGAAACTCGGAATTTTTGGCTTGTATTCAGTCAGTTTGTTTTCTAAATTTGGTTAGTGATTGAGCCTTGCGATCAGAACCCTGAGTCACCCTGTCTCATTTATTTTTCTATGAATCATACTCCCTGTCACCCTAAATCATAGAGTCTTTGTCTCCCCTGCATGAAGTTTTTCTAAATCGTAGGTACAGGTCATCATTTAATAAATGCCGAAAGAAGGGCCAGTTCTAAGGGATGAATTGGATGGAGTTTGGTACCTTGAGGCACACCCTGAGGTGGCCGAGTTCTTCAAGCAAACTGGAGTCTATGCATATTGTGAAAAACTGGCAGATTTTCACCAACAGGTGTCTGAAACCTTTGCTATCTCGTATGATGGAAGAACAACAACAGTGGGAATAGAGCAGTTTGTGGTTGATGAGGCAGCCATAGCTGAGTTCACTGGTCTCCCCAGAACAGGCGATTGCTGGTTCAAATCAACTGTGCCTTCAAACATCGAATTTAGATCCTACCTACAGCCTCTACAAAAATATATTATATGGAAAAAATACATACCAATGTCTTATCTGGAACCTAAGTGGCAATCTCTTCTGAAGGCAATCTTTGTTTATATCACCTGTGAAGGTAGATACAACAGAGTCATGTTCTACCACTTCAAACTTTTAAATCACTTCACAGGGAGATCTCCTATCAATTTACCATTTTACATGCACAAATCCCTCACAAAAATGGCCAGGTAGGTCAAGGCCAAGCCCACTAAGGTGGCAAGTAGATTGTCTCATCAAGGACGCATTACTCTCATAGTCAAAGAGTCATTGAAGAAAAGGCAGGTAGATTGGAACTACTTCCTCTTCTGGAATGAATTCCAGACTGATTGGCAACAAGAGGAGAAGGGTAAAAAAGTTGCCACTAAGAAGACCATTACTTCTAAAAGCAGTCATAGAAAATGGAAGGGTATCTCACCACCAATAGAACCAACAGAATCATCCTCTGCTAAAAGAAAAAGAACCAAAAGAAAGTTACAGTTTGAGGGTGAGCAGACCAAGGACCTTGTCGAAGGAAGTAACCCTTTAAACTTACCTTACAGTGACTCAGAGCCAGAGAAGGATTTAGGAGAGACACAAGGTGATGAATAGGCTGAGAAAGATGAAAAATATTATCCCAACTTTCCCTCACCAACTCCTCCAAAGGCACATAGTCAACCATTGGCAAAAGCTTCTTCAAGCAAACCTAAAACATCTAAGGCACGGAAAATCAATAAACTCCTGCGACAGGTCTATGAGATGGAAGTCCTAGAAAGAGTTCTTAAAAAGGAAAATACAGACTTGACTGAAAGAAATGTAGAACTTTTCAACATGAACCAAAGTCTCAAAGAAAAGCATGATAAAATCAAGGACAGGAACATGGTGTTGATAAGGGAGAACATGAAGCTGTACAGGTAGCTTAGAATTCTGAGGCTGAAATTAAAAGATTCTCAATCGCCAACACAGGAGCAAACAGGTTTGGAAACTCTAGCTGACTTAGCTACAACAATGGTAGATTTATCATAGTCTTCTACACAGTAAGTTGAAGTTCGCAGATCTGCACGAAGAGGAGTTGCATCGTCCAAAAGACCTTGAACGCTCAGCAAAGCATCAAGGTAATCATTTTTGAAAATTTTAAAGTTTTGACAAAGCGAATTTTTCGGTGGTTTAGGTGAACAAGACGACTGTTCATTAACCACCGAAAGCAGAGCTTTCAGTAGTTAATCCACCCAGAAGTCTTCTATGTTAACCACCGAAACCTGTAACTGGACAGAGGAAGCTAAATTTTGCACAGATCGAGGTTTTTCCTATCCAAATAATTTGAAAACACTCATGATGGATGGATAATGAATTATATATTCAGTTTCAAGATCCATTTTTGGTGCATAAGGATTAGAAAAGGTAGCCAAGTTGGTTTTGGTACCTATTTTGGTGGAAACAAATTGGATTTTTTGCACATCTCAGCAAATTCGAATTGTATCTCTTGGAAGAGTCATCACTCATCCTTGGAAGGCTATTCTGCATTGCACAAGGACTCTGCAAGATATGAATACCATGAAATGTGGGATTGACCTCATTTTGAGGATCATTCCTTATCTTTTGCAAACTAAATTTTGACTTTCTGTCTTTAGCATATCTGATCCATGCTTTTAGGATCTCAAAACTACATTGTAAAGCTATAATGCTAAATATAGAAGATGAACTAAGGGTTCGATTTTGAGTTATATATTCTACTGTTTTGTATGAAAGACACTTTCTTTAATATATCATCCTGCAAGCTTCTTTCATTTGTTACTGTCAGACCTTCTTTCATCTTTGTCTATGTTTATGAGTGGAATTAATTCTTGTGTCTTTGTTTAATGATCCTACGGTAACTGTCATCTTACTTTTGATTGTTAAGAAAGAATCATAAGCATCTTTGGCTAGTTTTTTGACCCATCATATATATGGTTTATGTATGTTTTGGTTAACTGATTAGTTTTCTTATCCATTTGTTATACAAACCTATCTGACAATAGCTCTTGAAGGCTTTGTGTTGCATGAATATAGTTAAGACTGTCTTGAGAATACAATCCAAAGGTTAAGATATCCATCTTGATCCAAACCCACGCCTATTATTGAGAAAATAGTTTCCAAAAAGATTAAGTTACCAGGCATCTCTGACTTACAACCTAGGAGAGTTTCCTGGAGTGATAACAAATTGGCGTCATTTCCGGGGAGAGGAGATCAAAGCTTAGCTTCCTTGGGAGATGACATAGATCCATCTTTGATGATAGACAAATCCTGGACTTCATTTGGGTTGTAATCATCTATCTGGAGACTCCATTGAAACGAAGTGGCTCCTAAAAGAGCTCACACCAAGGTGAACCAAGAAGGCCCACTGGCAGCACCAGTTCCTGAACCTGAGAAGATCATCAGTAAGGGAAAATATTTACAAAGACAGGCTTCATGATTTGCAAAGACATCAAATCCAGGTATTCAAACCAACACTTCTTCTTTCATATCTAAAGGGCCTCTAGTTGAATCCCCTGCTGCTGAAACTCATAATTCTCAGGAAATTGAAATTTTATCTGAAAAATTGAAGGTAGAAGAGCCTTCACTCTCCTCTAATGTTACAGACTTTGTTTTTTAGCATGATATTACATCCAACCTTAAAAAGGTAATTACAGGGTCCCCTCAGCAAAAAGAAACCTCTTCTTCTTCTTCTTTGAATTCCTCACCCACAAAGCCTATAGAGGGTGTTTTCTACACTCATAATAATCTGCTTGTTCTTGAAGATATTTTACATGATATCTCCTCTAAGGGAGAAGAAATCTTAGCCTTGTTGCTTGGTCAGTTTTACAAGGCCTCTTATTTTCCATCCATCTCTGAAAATTTAACTCAAAGTGAAGTGAGACAACCATTTTATTTAAACTCAGCATCCCATCTCAACCTTCATCTCCTGAAAATTCTTCTTCTGTATCAACCCCCAAGATTTCCATGGTTGTCCCTTTAACCAAGATGGAAAATATTTTAGAAAATTAGTATTCTCCACTTGTCTTTCCCAATCCCTTATCTGCCATGCCAACCAGAGATTATCATAAATATATGCCAAAGTTTAACGGAGCTGGGGATTATACTGCAAAAGAACATATAGAAGCTTTTTATGATTATGCTGAAAATATTAACATTTCAGAAGAAGATGTGTGGACCAGATTTTTTGTGCAGAGTTTGGATGGCCAAGCCAGGAAGTGGTTCAAGGAGCTACCAGCACATTCAGTGACAGGTATTGAGCAACTAGATGAGGTGTTCTTAAAACACTAGGGAGAAAGAAGAGATCTATTGTATTACATTTCTGAATTCAAAAACTTGAGAAGAGAAGATGGGGAGTCAATCTCAAACTTCATCAAAAGATTTAATAGAATGTTTGGCAAGATCCCTGCAAAGATCAAACCAATTGATGCATCAACAAAGATCACATTTTTAGCTGCTTTTGATCCAGATTTTTGTCTAATCCTCAGAGAAATAAGATCAGCCACACTTGCTTTAATGAAAGATGTTGCCCTCAAAGTCGAATCAAATATTATGGCATCTTAGAAGCTCAAAGGAAAGGTTGAGAGAAAGAAGTTTTCTGTTGAGCCCCCTTCTTCTTCTAATAGTAAAATGGAAAAGATGGCCAAGATGTTGGAACACTTGACATCTGAAATGTCAAAATTGAAGATCCAGAATCAACAATCGGCAAGGACAAAAGAGACAAATGCTTTTGTCCCTAGAAATTTGAATGATTTCCCTTACAGAAGGAACAATCAACAAGTGCAGATCCTTCAGAGAGACAAGAATGCAGCTGATGATCAGAGAATCAGACCCCCTTTCCAAAATGAAATGCTAGAAGAACAACAACAGATGCCTCATGATGAAGTTGAAGAAGTAGATGACATAAATTGTTTTGGTGATGAAAATGATTCCTCCTTTTTGACATAAGTAGATTATGAAGAATCCCTGATGGATCAGGAAATTCATGAGGCAAGTATTGAAGAATCTGTCTATCAGACGGATGATCAGCAAGGTTATAATTTAAGATCTAAAAATGTTTCCCCTAAACCATTTCCCGTTGCTCCTGTGAAGAAGAAAGAAGTCACTACCAAGCAGCCTGCTACTTCTATAAAATAGACCTCTACTCCTGCAAAACATCAGCAGAAGAAATCACAACCCCTAGCCAAGGAGAAAGTCACTATCAAACCCCCTTCCAATGAGGTAAAAACTTTTGACAAATCAGCATATTCTTTTAATTTCGAATCAGAAATTCAGAAAGTAAAAATACCTATGCCATTGACCAAACTCATGAAGAATGATATTTTCAAGTCTTCCATCCTGAAGTCCCTTGAACCAAAGACCTCTTCATCTGTTGATTTTGTAAACTGACAAGATGAAAAACCAACAATAACTATAGGGCCTATGATACAAGACCGAGATGATTCTTGTCCACCATTCTATATATCCCTAAATGTTCATGATAAGATCCTTCACAATTGCTTGCTTGATTCAGGAGCATCACATAATATTATGCCCAAAGCAGTGATGGATGAGCTTGGGCTTGAGGTCACCAAAACATATCATGATCTCTTCTCTTTTGACTCTAGGAAAGTCAGATGCCTTGGCCTCATAAAAGGCCTTGTTATAAATCTTTCCCAATTGCCAATGAGGAGCATGGTATTGGATGTCGTGGTTGCTGATATCCCACCCAAGTTCGGACTCCTCTTGTCACATCCATGGAGAAAAAGGTTAGGGGGTACCTTGCATATGGATCTTTCGTATGCTACAATCCCGGTGTTCGGAGGAGAGTTAAAAAGACTCTACAGAGAAAATCGACTTGCCTACATCATTAGTGATGCAAAAAAAATTGTAAATCATCCTATTTATGTTGTAGATACAGACTTTGGCTCGTGTATTCTTCAAATAGATGATTATCAACCAGCTCCTTTGCAGCTTGTAAAGCCCACTGAACAACGAACTGATGAAAAAGGTGTTCAAGTTTGGACTATGTATTTTGATGGTGCCAGTACTAAAGACTCAGCAGGTGCAGGGGTATTTTTTATTTCTCCTTTGAAGGAGACTATACATTTGTCTTTTAATCTCGATTTCAAATATACTAACAACATAGTAGAGTATGAGGCCTTGCTGTTGGGATTAAATTCATATAAGGAGATGGGGATAAAAGGATTAAAGGTGTTCAGAGATGCGGATCTCATCATACAACAAGTAAACAGTACTTTCCAAGCAAAGCATGTCAGATTGAAAGCCTACAGAGATGAGGTATGGAAAATTCGAGATTCTTTTTCCATTTTTGAGATTTCTTATATACCCATAGATATGAATCATCTTAATGATTCCCTTGTTGTTTCAGCCAGCATGTTTATTCCTCCCATTCCCCCCAGGCTTAATTATGAAATCCAAGTCAAATATAGGCCATCTTTGCCTAACAATATTAAATACTGGAAATTTTTTGAAGATGATGATGAACTTAATAGATTTCTTCAGGTGGTAGATGAATTTTTTGATATGCACGTCGACCAGTAGAATCTAAATATAGAGGAATCCCAGAAGCCTAAGCTAAAACAAAAATTGGGTCAACATGATATTGTTCAACTACCTAACAATTATATACCTCGGGGTTTGGTACCTCTTGAAAAGCTATTTGACCACAAAAATGTCCCCTACAAGACAGATAAAAAGGAGAAAGAGCCTTCTATTCATGAGCACAACATAGGAAGCGAAAGCCAGACTAAATTCATAAAGTTGTCCTCTGAATTTACTGTTGATTAGAAGTCTGAATATTGGAGCATTTTGAAAGAATTCTTTGATGTTTTTGCTTGGAAATATAGTGATCTGAAGACTTATGAATTTGATATCATTCAACATAAGATCCCACTTGAAAAGGACACCATCCCTTTCAAAAAAAATCTCAGACCTATCAGTCCTCTTTTTTTTCCTGTGATTGAAAAAGAAATCAAAAAACTTCTTGATGCTAAGATCATAATCCCTTTGAGATACTCTAATTGGATTGCAAATCTAGTAATAGTGAGAAATAAAAATGGTGAGTTCAGGTTATGTGTGGACTTTAGAAACCTAAACAGATGCTCTAAGAAAGACAACTATCCCCTACCTAAAATGAAACATTTGCTGCAAAGAATTTCAGGGGCTACTATTATGTCTTTCCTAGATGGTTTTTCCGGCTATAACCAGATTTTTGTCCATCCTGACGACCAAGAGAAGACTGTTTTTACTACTCCTTGGGGTACCTTTATGTACGCCAAAATTCCATTCGGATTAATGAATGTTGGGGCCACATTTCAAAGGGCCATGGACATAGCTTTCATGGGTGAGAAGGACAAGTTTGTCCTCATCTATCTTGATGACATCATAGTTTATTCCAGCAGTCATGAGGAGCATTTAAAGCATTTAAAAAGAGTTTTTTTGAAGTGTAGGCAGTTCGGAATTTCATTGAATCCCAAAAAGTCCCATTTTGCTCTCAGGAAAGGCAAGCTCTTAGGCCACATTTTCTCAGCAGAAGGTGTGAAAATTGATCCAGCTCGGGTGGAAGCAATTCAAAGGTTGTCCTTGTCGAGTTCAAAAAAGGATATTCAATCGTTGCTCGGTAAGATTAATTTTGTTAGAAGATTTGTTCCAAATTTTGTCGATCTAGTAAAACACATAACATGTATGTTGAAAAAGGGGTATGAGATAAAATGGACATACAACGCAAGGAATTCATTTCAGGATATCAAACAGGCTATCATGGAATCCCTGACTCTGATCAGTCCAGATTACAACAAGATTTTCTACATTTTTTCCTTTGCTTCTTATGACATAGTGGTAGCAATCCTGCTACAGAAAGATTATGACAATATGGATCACACAGTTGCTTTCTTCAGCAAAACACTCAGAGATGTTGAACTAAGGTATGATCCTATTGAAAAACAAGCCTATGCTCTCATAAAATCTTTAAAAGCTTTCAGAATTTATATCCTCCACTCAAAATTCATTGCATATGTTCCTTCACCCTCCGTGAAAGATGTTTTGACTCAGCCTGATATTGATGGAAAGAGAGATAAATGGATTGCAAAGTTGATCAAGTTCAACATTGAAGTGAAGCCCACCAAATTGGTAAAAGGCCAAGGCCTTGCTAAGATTTTAATGGAGGAAAACCATGAGCTGCTGGACATAAATTTCATCGGGGAAAATTCAGCGAATTTGCAGACGGAGGTGGCAGCAGAAGGACAACATAACAATCAACAGGTGGCAGACCATTTGTCTTCTTGTGAATGGTACTCATGTATTATACATTTTTTACAACAGCTAGAGGCTCCTCCTGAACTCAACATGACTCAATCTCGAGCCCTTAAGCTCAGAGCCATCAAATTTTTCATTTACAATAATCTATTATATTGGAAATACCCTGCTAGTTTACTACTTAGATGTTTAGACAAAGAAGAGTTAGTGGAAGTTATACATCAATTTCATTCAAGTGTTTGTGGAGGTCATCATTACTGGAAGACCACAGTTCATAAAATTCTAAGAGCTGGATAATATTGTCCTTTTCTTTTCTCAGATGTGTGTGCCTTCATTAAAGCTTGTGATAAATGTCAAAGATTCACAGGAAAACAACAGCTAAAATCCTTGCCCCTAAGACCTATAGTAGTGAATGGCCCTTTTCAACAATGGGGTTTAGATTTTATAGGTGAGATAAATCCTTCATCTAGTGGTCAACATAAGTGGATCTTAGTAGCCACAGATTATTTTACAAAATGGATAGAGGCAGTCCCCACCAGGAATGCCACTCACCAGGTTGTCATGAAGTTTATTTACAAAAATATCTTGAGTAGATTCAGCTGCCCCAAAAGGATAGTAACAGATAATGCAACATCTTTCAAAGTAGATGCATTGGTCGACATGTGTGAATCAATGGGCATCCAGTTGGTACATTCAACCCCCTACTACCCTCAAGGTAATGGCCTGGCCGAATCATCCAATAAGAGCTTAATCAAAATCATCAGAAAATTGTTAGAGGATAACAAAAAGAATTGGGATTCTAAACTAAAGTTTTCTCTGTGGGTAGACACAGTAACTATCAAAAAGTCCATAGGAACCTCTCCATTCAAATTGGTCTATGGGACTGATGCCATTTTTCCTGTTCAGTTAATTTTACCAGTGGCTAGATTCTTTCAGGAAGAGCAAACTGAGTCAAATGATATGGTAAGAAGAA
>ML780453.1:523972-534647 GCA_009831015.1 Picea engelmannii | reverse complement strand
TGTCATCTTACTTTTGATTGTTAAGAAAGAATCATAAGCATCTTTGGCTAGTTTTTTGACCCATCATATATATGGTTTATGTATGTTTTGGTTAAATGATTATTTTTCTTATCCATTTGTTATACAAACCTATCTGACAATAGCTCTTGAAGGCCTTGAGTTGCATGAATATAGTTAAGACTATCTTGAGAATACAATCCAAAGGTTAATATATTCATCTTGATCCAAACCCACACCTATTATTGAGAAAATATTTTCCAAAAAGTTTAAGTTACCAGGCATCTCTGACTTACTGCCTAGGAGAGTTTACTGGAGTGATAACACAAAAAGTTGGATCCCAAATCAGTGTCAAGTGCAAATATGGGGTGATTAGTGGGGTATGCCTCATCACTGACAATGTAGGCCAGTTGATCTTCTCTATACAATCTTATGTATTCCCCTCCAAAGACTAGAATGGTAGCGTATGTGAGATCCACTTGTAATGTTCCCCGAAGACTTTTTATCCAGGATATTGACAATAACATGCCAAACTTGGGGGGCACATCATCCACCACCACGTCCATGACCACACTTTTCATGGGAAACTAAAACAAGGTTACCACCAGATATTTGATCAACCCAAGACACCACACCCTCCTTGAATCGAAGGAGTACAAGTCGTGGTAGGCCTTTGTGACTTCCAGTCTGAGCTCTTCCATGACAGTTTTGGGCATGAGATTTTGAGATGCCCCAGAATCCATCAGACAATTATGCAACACCTTATCATGAATGTTCAAGGATGTGTATAAGGGAGGAAATGAATCATCTATATCTTCTACCATAGGACCTAGGATGATTGTTGGTTTTTCATCTTGGAGGTTCACAGAGTCTGTGGAATGGCAGGATGGCTCGGGCTGTAAAATATTAAAGAGGGACCTTTTGAAGTCTTTGTGCTTGACTAACTCTGAAATGGGCACAGGAATTCTATTTTTTTTAATTTCATGCTCAAAGCTAAAGGAGGAAGGAGGCTTAGGAATTTCCCTCACCTCTGGGATAGTATATTTGGATATCGGCGAGAGATTATGAGTTTTATTTTTCTTGGCAGTGTTTGTTGCAAGCTTAGCAGGTTGATCTGCTACAAGAGGTTGATCAGGGAGATCAGAATTCCCTTCTTTGTTTTTTGACCTGAGGTTATATTTGCTAGGACTATTGTTTTTGGCTTTCTCCCCCCTACTCGGCTCATTTATTTAAATGTTCATGAGAGATTCTTTGTATGTTGATTGAGTTAGATGAGGGAAAGGAGAGGTGTCTTCAATACAATAGATTTCAGGGTCTAGCTCTTCTCCTTCCCTTTCCTCATCAACCACAAGGTTGTTCTAAAAAGGAGCCTGAATTTTTTGGTCATTTCTATCTCTATCCCTTTGTTCCCTTGGCATAATCTGAGGAGGATTGTAATTCGGCCTCCTGAAGTTGCCTCTGTTTTTATCATTCTGGGCATCTTTACATCCATGCTTCCCTTCAAATTTCATCCTTTCCATTTCCGTAGACAGGTATTTTAACATCTTGGTCAATTCATCCACTTGAGGGTGAGGTGCAAAGGAACCAGAGGTCGAGGTCTCATATTTTCCCTTTCTTTTGTCTGTATCAACTTTATTTCTGAGCCTGTCGACCACCAACACATTAGATTCAACTTCCACAGCTACATCTTGCATTTGATCTAGGGAAGTGGCTCTTCTCTCTCTCAAACGGAGGCAGAAATTAGGGTCAAATGTGTTAGCATAAGAGATCTTGGAAGAGGCTTCTGAGGGATTTATCTCAGCGGGGATCTTATTGTACATTTTATTAAATCTTTTGGAGAAGTCAGAGACAAACTCTCCTTCCTTTTTCTTCAAGGATCCAAATTTGTCATGTAATACATGAAATTTTTTTTATCCCCCCACTGTCTCAAGAAGGCATTATCTAGAGCTTCAATCCTAGCAATAGATCCAAGGGTCAGTCCCCTAAACCATTTCCTAACCTCACCATCCAGACTCTGGAAAAAGACTCTCATCCAGACATCTTCATTTTCAATATTGAGATTGTCTGCATAACTATAGAAGGCAGCAAGGTTCTCTTCAGCAGTTATGTCCTCCTCCCCAGTGAATTTAGGCATATACTTCAAGTAATATCTAATGGAGAGAGGATTCATCAGCTGAGGTAGGACTAGCGGGGCATACCTTGCGGCCACTATGGCATCCAATTTGTTTACAGGGGGATTAGCACCTGCCATAGGGATATGAGGTGGAGGAGAATTCGGAGGAGAAGGATTTCGCGTAGTGGAAACTGTAACTGAGCTTGTAGGAGGAAAAGGAAACAACAAAGGATTCAGAGAAAAGGCTATAGGGCTTAAGGGAACAGATGCTAGTGTTGGTACAGCAGCAGTAACAGCAATAGGAGGAGGGATTGTAAAAATTGGGGTAGGAAAATCTTTTGGATTCCTAGATCTATACCAGGCTACAACATTAGGTGAAATAGGAGTGACAAATCTCTCTCCTTCTAATCCAAGACTAGGAGGAGAAAATTCAGCAGGAACACTCCCAAAATTTAGCAAACGAGAAACTCCAACAAGAGGTCTAATAGGAAATTGAGAAGAGGATACTGGAGTTTCTAATAGAGGGCCATGATAACTATTAGAAATACCTGGTTCAGTAGTTGAAGCTCATTCTTTGAGGGCCTTTCCCTTTCTGATAATTTTCTGTGGATCAACTTCAGGCGTAGCTAGAGGAAACTGAGGATGAGACTGCGTGTGTCTGCCTTTGGAAGACACAACTGAAGCAGCAGGTTTTCCATAGTGTATTCCTCACAATGGAGTCACCAAATGCACAGTAGAAATCTTAGAGGGATCTGATACCTGATGCACCTTCAGAATCAGAGGCTCAATGTCGTTCAATCCCAGGGAAAATATTCAACTTCGTCCCTGACAACAGCGCCAGAAATGTTAGCACCGAAAGTTTTCCTCATATTGCAATGAGGGAAAGCCCGATACCCATCAGTTTGTATGTCATAGGTGATTTATAAAGGGTGACCAAATGAGAGTAAACTCAGAATAATATCATTTTAACTCAGAAAATTGGGTTGGGAATATAGAGCTAGATGAGGTCTTGATTTAACTTAGGCCAGTAAATTTTCATAGTGGTAAGTAGGTGGAGGAGAACTAGAGAGGAATGAAAGTCTTCTCTAGACATCTGGCCTTCCAGTAGCCTTTGGAAGAAAATTCTCAGATATGAGATTCTTTCAGATCTGAATAACTTCAAGAAACTTAAAATGTTGCAATACCTAATATAATCAAACCTACATTACATAGTCATCACAACACCCGACTGGATCATTCATGCCCAGGTTTTAAGAGTCAGAACAAAAAGTAAAGAATAAGTTGGATGTCATTAAACAAGAAATATCAAATATCAGTCTATAACCAGAGAACTAGAGGCCTCGTTAGAACTTCACAATTGGGAGCGTAGCTCTACCATCGATCCCTACAAAAACATAAAAACTGAGTATATATACTCAAAGCAACTCGCCATTGACAGCAGGAGAGTTGTTGAGCTACTGCATTTAAGGCTTTAGGTGTGCATGATATTCTTGCAAACTGTGCATGCAGCTTCTTATCTGACACTAGTTCAGACGACATGGATTTCGCAGGGAACCTACCCATCGGGGTACCATGGGCTGACTACTCCAGACCTTTCCCCATGCCTTCCAATTATGGATTGAGCTGAGGTTTCAACAACCTTCTCAAAATTCATTAACTTCATTCATTCATGGTGGGTGGTTGACACTTCATGAGCAGGCAACAACCACGCACTAGCTTTCCAAGGCTTGGAGACTAGCCTCCTTTTCTTTTGGCTCTGCCTTTAATGTAACCCAGGGCCATGACCCTGCACCTGCCTTCAAATATGCTTCAGCCTTTTTCCTTTCAGGGATTCCCACATGATGTGTCCAGGATTCCCGATACTTGGTGTTGCGAAATCACTTTATCCAAACCAATGGCTCGATCTTCCCTTGGAATCAACAGCCAGGATTACTTCCTTAGCCGGCTTTTAGTCATCTCTGGACTGAATAGGAACTTGTCTTTCTTTTGGACCTACTTTCCATATGACAGTGGGCTATGACCTTTCCCTAAAACCAAAGGTGCTTCACGGATTTCGGGTATCGGTGATGGGAAGGAGTGAAATCCTCAACCTCGAGAATCCTGATTGTCGAAATCGCGATGGGGGCTACATTGTTTTGGTGCCTCCCTTACCCCCCGTCCATACAATCATCGGCTAGGACCGTGGGCTCAACTCTGACTCTTTTGCATTTTATGTTTTTGGGGTTTCAATCTGTGGGTGTATGCATTGATGAGAACCCCAAAACGTCGATTACCAAAAAAGATCGATTTGTCGCCACCTATCCCATGAGATTGGATGACTCCCTGTAATCCTAGGCCTTGGGACTTCGACACTTTGGGATTCACGATTTCTAATGAATCAACTCCCTCATTGTCTCGACTCGAGAAATCGCGACTCTACTTGACTCTATTCATCGTGCCACTCTGTGAACATCGTCACCCAATGGTCGTCGATCTGCTCCATCGATAGATCCTCACCACTGGAAATTGATATTTGACCGCTCTCTTGATTTGCGTGAATGTTCAACCATTATCGGTGCTGCAGATACAAAAAATGGAGACTTGACTAACCAAACTTAGGCTTAGGAAGGTGAAGGTTCAGTGATGGGGGAAAAAGGAGAAGCCATCAGCCTCAAGGAGAATAGAGAAGCTCGGGACTGACTTCTTTTGGGCACATTTTGACACGAAAACCAGTCAACTAAAGGAAAACAGACAAAGCAAATATACGTCAGGAAGGGAAAACTATGATCGGGTCTGCAAAAAAGGGGGGAAAAGACAAACAAAATTATAGATCTAGACCAAAACCACAATCCATGAGAACAAGACAAGTTTAAGCGCTAACACCTACTAACCTTAGATTAGTCTAATTCATTAACCAACTTGTTGTTGTTGAAAATTATTTCTACAACCATCTAACAGTAGCAAATTAACCCTAAAAGTGACACTTTATGCTAGCTAGATATTGCTAAAACTGCTTGTGACTATCTAATATCAATTTGCCTACTTAAAGCTATTATTTCAAGTCTTTTCTCAAGCATTTTGAAGCATAATTATTGTGGTTGTTACAAATTTATCATTGATGTTATAAATTGTTATATTGTTGCAATTGCATATCATCTAGTCTATTTTTTAAGAGTTCATTGTCTTATGAAGCATTGATATCATTTTGGTACTCTAAAAGTGCCATTTTTTCTCTTTGTTGTCTTGTTCTCGGAAGGTACACAACATTTCTCTTTTTCTTCATCTCTAACAAGACATAAAGAACATTTTGACTTGAGTGACCTATGAAAGGGGAGGGACTTCCTTGTATCATTTTCCTTAGCCTTCTCAAACCCTCAGGTCATCGAGGATGTCTCCCCTGGGGTACTATGACATACTCCTCAATAGAAAGGGGTTTCCTATTAAGGTGACGATGATAGGTCACTCCCAGTTATGCCAATTTTGTATCCACTTGCCTTGGGATTTGGGAAAGTACAAATTGTGTGATAATAGGGCCCCAAAACGGCCCTGGAAGTACACTAAGATGTGTTGACATGAAAACATACAAAATAATCTAGTTGGATTAGGTGGGAGGCCAACAGTATCCACCTGGAAGAAGTGTAGAGCTTCATACAACCCTGGAAGTGTAGAACACACAATTACAAAGAAGTAAAGAAGAACGTGTTGAACTAAAAACTGACAAGAGGAGCCAGTTGGAACAAGTGAGTGGACACCAATATCCACCTGGATCAATCCTCCCCCTTTAGGAAGCAATGGTCTCCATTGTGTTGATTACCCAGAGAAGAGGGGAAATCATTTTTTGAATCTGAATCTTGGTGAGTTGCATGCTTTGTTGGAGAAGTTGTGTTTCTTGGTCTATGGAAGACTGTCACCAATCAGTTACTGGTGGAGTTGAATATGCTCCACCAACCTGTTGTCTCTGGGTTTGACAGGGCATTGTGTAGGCACCACTCTAGGTGAAGAAACAATAACTTCTTTCTCTTTGACAATTTTTTTTGTTGGATAGAAGGTGTTGAGGCTGGAGTGGTTGTAGCGGTATTTTGTGCATCCTTTGAACAGACTGCGAAGAGGATGAATTTTTCAGTATGAGAGATTACCTTGCGGCAGTGTTTTGGTGGAGCAGTAGTTGGAACTACCTCTGGTATCCTATAGAGCTGACCTCCTAGGGTAAAAATGACACTACGAGGTCTAGACTCATATACATCATGATGTCTCCACATATGTGGTTGGCCCAAAAAAACATCACATACATCAAGAGGGGAAACATCACACACTACCTCATCCTTGAAGGGTTAGATGCCATAGGACAAGAGGTAATGTTGGCTGACACGGAGATCTCTCACTTGGTGAAGACACCCGATGTTTTATGGTTGTGGGTGTGGTCTTGTCGACAACCCCAACTGTTTGATGGCCTTAGCTGCGATGATTTTCTTTTGGCTTTTATTATCAACAATGAAATGAAACAGGGTCCCCTTCACCCATATCTGTGAATGGAAGAGGCACACCCACTCTTTAGGATCTACTGATTCTTCTAGTTGAATTTTTATGATTGCGACAGTAGCAGTGGGGTCTGCATTGATGATCTGTCTATTTTCAATATTTTCTGGATCAGATTCAGAATCAGGGTTCAGCTCTGTGTCTTTGATCTCATCCACCAATGGTTGTTTCAAGCGACATTCATCGGTGTTGTTCCAGTGGCTTTTGTGGAAGTCACACCACTTCCCAGTGTCATTCTTCATCTTTCCTTTACCCTTCTTTGTTGGATTACTAAGAGGGGGGGTGAATCAGTAATAGAGCAATTTAATCCTTTTTCACCATAAAATTCAAGTGTTATATCAATGTATCATTATCATCCAATATTTCCAGACTAAATAAACAATGAACAAATGAGAAATCACACACATATAAAGTACACTAGTGTTTTACGTGGAAACCCAAAGTGGGAGAAAACCACAGAATGTTTTTTCTTATATKTCTTTAAGAAKTACATTCATTGGAAGCACCAACTTCCTCTGTTTTCTAGCTACAACTCGAAGGAGGCTCCAACCCCCTAGTTTCTCAGGCTACAACCTGAAGGAAGATCCAACTCCCCAATTCTCTGGCTACAACCAGRAGGAGGATACAACAACCTATGTTCTTCAGCTACAACYRAAATGTGGCTACAACCACCATTCCTTGCCTCGTCCAGCCACCTTGACGTAGAATTAGAATGATGGAGCCACTGTCACTATGAGATATATTGATKTAAGCATGTACCAATCAACCTRCACCAAACAAMCTRTGCCAATAACCTGAACCATGCATAAACCATGCATCAAATTGTACCTCAACCTGTAATCAGCATGTACCATAAACAAGTGCATCAACCATGCACTAACCTGTAGTCAACATGTACCATAAACAAGTGAATTAACCATGCACCAACCTATACCTCAAACTGTACCATGAATAAGTGCATCAGCCATTTACCAAACTTGTACCTCAACCTGTAATAAACATGTACCATAAACAAGTGCATCAACCATGCACCAACCTATACCAAACAACCTGTAATCAACCTGTACCATAAACAAGTGCATCCAACCATGTACTAGGTATGTACCAATCTGTTACAAGGGAAAAACTGTCTATGGCCAAGGGTAAACCACAACAGATAGGTATGACTACAGAAATCAACCCAATTCCAACATGTGCTATATAAAGTGATGTGCAATACAAGGAATAAGCCTACCTCGATCCAATCATTTGATGTCGTTCCACCATTGAGCACTTTGACCCAAAGATTTACACCTGCAAGAAGTTCTCAACAAATAAGCGATGCAAGTATATAGTGACAGTATATAAAATGATTTAGCACATCAAATAGCACAATCCATTAATAAACATTACAAACATGCCCATGGATAATAATCATATATTTGCAAGATATCGATAGCATGGGAAAGTAGTATTTCTATTAATAATTTATCAACAGAAGTATCAACATTACAGACTTCTGTGTCAGCACGGTTCGAAACCAAGAAACCAAGTTCCTTCCAACTAGGTCTCCACCACTTCAATCCTCCACCAAAGGAAAGCTCATAGCAAAGAGATAATGAGATCCTCTTGACAATAAGGGAAGATATTGGGCGATGAACACTGCGTTCATACTTGAGGGACAAAGGGATGCAGACTCAATATGAATTAATTTCTCCAGAGTAACTTTGCTCTCAAAGTTGAATGATTTCTCTCTCTTTTTCCATAGCTCGAAATTGTGCTCTTATAGCCTCCAGAATGTAAATGAAGGGCCGAGTCGAAATGTTTCCAGTATATGGACGGCCAAACATCATAGATAATTTGTTGTGACATTGAAACCCAACCTCACTTTGTATTTTCTAGCATAAATCCCGATATACGTGAGCGTATACACATCTTGAAAAGTAGTTAGGAAGCATATATGTGGAAAAATATATAATTTTGGCTCTGGATTTATCAAAAAGGGGGTTGATAAGTATGCATAGGGAAATGGAAAAAGGCCCACTGTGCAAGATAGAAATGGTGAGGCAAATCTTGCTATAACATATGCCCCCTAATGTGTGATATCAGAGGAGTATCTACGATGGCCAAAATACATTATAAATAACCCAAAAGTGGAGTGGTAGAGAACCAGTTGGACGAACTCAATTGTTCATTATATTATGTACTGACTTTGCATACATGGCTGCCAAAAATACAATGCAGATCCATGTGGAAAATATACCACCAAGTGTTCATGGCCATGAGTAGGAAAATATAAATGTGGTTACATGCCAATAGTTGTCATAGTCACGAACAAGGCCCAGTGAAACTAGTCTCAAAATCAATCTGAATATATTTGTATACCATGGAGTACAATCTAATCTCCCATGATCATTGAAGTCAAATAGGTATTGGTCTGATGAAATGGAAGCAACAACTCAGGAAAGTTGTGTCTACAAAGTGATGTATTCAAGTCTACAATACAATCTGCCAATGGTGCAAGTCTACATCATGTGAATAAATGAGTTGAGGTCAAACACGATGAGACATCGTTTGATTACCGGTCATTGAGGTATACCATTAACAAATGTGAGATATCCTACCAATGACGAAAGTAGGTATCAAGGCACTGATTACATCTCTACAAATGTGAATAAAGGAGCTGGTGTCGAACATTTGAGAGATCCATTGATCAGGAAACATTGATGTATTCCCATCTGTCAATGGCGAGAGAGTCTGCCACTAATGATTGCAAACCTCAAGGTACTCATAAAACTCTAAGTCTTGTATCTAGAATACATGAGATGAATTCGATGCAAAGAGACCCGTTGAAAAGAGAGAATTAAGGCATCTCTCATTAGTCAGCACGAGGAACAAAGTAGGAGATTCATGATTTGGTGGAGATCGGACGAAGAACATGTTCACGAACCAATGACCCTGTGCGTCTTTTGCGTGTGCCAAATGAAAGTGGTACACGAAAAAGACCCTATGAATAGAAGTCAGTGATGAAAATTGTTGACAAAGGTGAAGAAACCACCAATAAGGCTAATGGAATCCAAGACACTGCATGAATCCCAA
This sequence comes from Picea engelmannii, assembly GCA_009831015.1. NCBI lineage: Eukaryota > Viridiplantae > Streptophyta > Pinopsida > Pinales > Pinaceae > Picea > Picea engelmannii. Next base: position 524,944 of record ML780453.1, on the reverse strand, counting down.
AGTGTGAATAGATATCTTGTCGTCGAACACGAGGGAAACCACCTAGTGAACAACCCATGATGAAATGTCGATTGTTGGTTTCAAGGTGACCTACCAATGATGAAAGTAGGGCCAGGGTGCATCATAAGACCAAAGTATCATGTGATTCTGAGACGAACTGAGGGTATGGACAACAAGCAAAGTCAAGATTTCTAAGGAGTGGCTGACACATGTTGATAGACTTCCTTTGAACAAGAGCATGAGACATATGGTGGACTCTGGCAGCATAGACTTAATGATTTTCCAATTAGATGCAGGAGGCATCCACAATGTTCTCTATAGTGGTTGGAAGATTAACCAGTCGGTATAGAAACTTTTGTAACGATATCAGCTTCATAAGGCCATGCTAAACCCAAAATTATGATGACACAAGGACTCAATAACTTTTTGCTTTGTTCAAAGGCGACACGAATGCTGCCAATTACAATATAGTACTCCCTTCCCGCCCGTATTTTTTTGTTTTTTCATAACAAGTGAATGCTATGATATAGAGGAGGGAACGAGTGTCGTAAGTAAGAAAAACTAGTTTCAGCAGTGGAACGTACCTATGCTCAATGCAAGGAAATGCATGCGAGAGATGGACACTTGGGGTGATGTTCCCTCCAGGGTATAGGGTGTCAAATTGTGAAGGATATATATAAGGCTATGATTGGTTGAGGATGAAAACTGCTTGGGCCATGGTTTATAACGTAAAGCGAGAACCGGCTAAAAGCTCAATACTACAAGCAAGGGCATGAGATGCAATCACAATTTAATGCCAAAAAATGTCCTTTTTTATATCTTTTAGTCTACTTGGTGTGAAAAAGGAGTAAACTTGTGCCAAATAGACATCTTTTCAAATCCAATTTATGAGTGTGAAGAAGACAAGTTCACTCGACGATCTTTTCCATTTTTTATAGCGAGTCGGAAAAGAGCTTAACTAAGACTCATGAT
>ML780453.1:493074-522436 GCA_009831015.1 Picea engelmannii | reverse complement strand
TGGTGGGCTATTGGGATCTAGATAGCGAGATATTTATCCTTGATGGGAAATCATTAAGGATCGAAGTAGAGGACATCTACTTCTTGATAGGACTTTCACACCAAGGAGAGGTTATGGACCTTAAGTCACGTGGGGCTGGAAGTGGGATGAAGATCAAAGAATACATCGAGGCCCACTATATTGTAGGGAATCCCATGGTGGGAAGTCAAATCCCTATCTGGGCTATAGGTAACCTCAGCCTGAAGATTATTGTGATTGTGCTTACTAGGATCATAGGGTCATCCTCGTTGCATCAAGCATCGAGACCGCTTATGTTTTACGCACTAGAGTGTGCGAGACCTACCGTGTATGATTGGTGTACCTCACTGTTGACCAACATGAAAGGTCAGTTGACAGAGTGCAAGCAAGGGGCAAAGAGAAACTTCAGGTTTGCCTCTATCCTTTGTATCTTCTTTTTCGAGCGGATCCCAAGCCTGGGACCTATATTGGAGATCATTCCTAGAGGTCCACGCGATCCAACTATGGCGCGATGGGTCAAGGTCATGAGACGGCAGGGGGGAGGTAGGGTGGTGACACCCTACAACAATGATTTTTTCTTCTGGTGGGGGAGACAAATCATAGCTCTGGACAACTATCCCTATGCAGGAATTTATTTTAGAGGTGATCCTGATATGCCACTTCCACCAGTATCCGCCTACGGCGCCATAGGTAAACAATGTTTTTTATATATTTCATTTTTTGTATTTTTTTATTTTAAAAGAAAAAAAATATTTTTTGGATGGTATTTTTAAATATTAACTCGATACTTGTGTGGTTGCAGACATGGGTCTGCAACGGCTAGAGGGATTCCTACGACATAGGTGGAGGCATTGGGAATATGAGGTAGTGGGAGGAGAGGCGGAGAGAGTCCTTCAGAATGTGCAGGGCAACTTGTCGTGTTTGACACAGTGGAATCTTATGGTTAATGTGGAGGATCTACCTGAAGCCATGCAGAGGAAGGTTGTCGATGTACCTAGAGCATGGGTATGACTCTTCCAATGTCTCTCCAATGTTGTGGTTTTCTATCATGAGACTCATCCGGCGCCACAGGCGTAGATGTCATAGGAAATGTATATCGGTTGTATATATATATTTGAGGGTTTTAGCCCCAATTTTGTAATATAAAACACCATATTTTTTGGAAATATAAAAAGAGGGATATTCGGCTGTAGTTATATCTTACAATCTGTACATTGATTTAATGGTATTCTTTTCTTTATTAATGTGACAAATTCCAATCCATAACATAATTAGCGTAGGCATCGAATACATGATTAGAACTTCTAGGAATGTGAAAATATGTAATAAAATCAAATTGTCATTCTAAAAGACGTACCCGTAGGAATTGATGAAGTAACGTCGGATCATGCACATGGTAACGACCGTTTAATTGACGTACAACTAACTGAGAATCTAGGTGCAACTCTATACAGCGAATACCATGTGAGATAGCATCGCGCAATAATTCTATAACGGCGCTATATTCGGCCACATTATTCGTGGATGGCCCTAGGCATATGCCACCTGAAGACACCAGCAGATCCTTGGACGAGTAAATCACCCAAGTGGCGGAAGATAAGTTTCATGTATGACAACTGGCTCCGTCTGCGAATCCTACATAGACCAAAGATTCCGTTGAAATCTGCCAACAAAAGGGAAAACTTGATAAGCAAGCCAAAGACAAAAAAGGGGAAAAGGTGTATATACACTAAATTTACATTAGTATACAAAGGGTTTCTCCCAAGCCCAGGGCTCAAGCATAATACTTTTTTAAGTAGAGCCCATTTCTGGGCTCAGCCAATTTATTCCCTTCATAATCTTTTAACTCGTAGGCTCCTTTTTCTAGAACATGTCGCACTATATAAGGATCGTGCCACATGGGTTTAAAATTGCCTACCCCTAGCGGTTATTTGGCTTGCTCATACAAGAGGACCAAGTCACCGTCATCATACAACCAGGGACAGACAAACTTATCGTACTGAACCTTGACACATTTCTTGTTTGCCTCGATAGCCGTAAAGGCATCCCAATGCTGCTCATCAAGACTCTCTAGGTGTACAAGGTGTCACTCTAAATCTGAAGTGTCAGGTAGGAGCTCAACTGCCAATTTGAGAGAAGGGATTTCGCATTCAACGAGAAGTATCGACTCTACACCGTGTACTAACTGAAAAGGAGAAAAATCAGTGGCAGTCTTAACCGAGGTTCAGTATGCCCAAAGTGCAGGATATAATATGATGTACCAGTTGGAATTGCTCCGACTGGCAGTTTTTTGCAAAATGGTCTTGAGAGACTTATTCACGACCTCTACTTGCCCATTTTCCTGGGGGTAATAAGGAGACGAGTGATCATGTTTAAACCCCATCTTAGATGCTAGTTCTATCATCAATTCATTTTGAAAATGACTACCATGATCAGTGACAATCTCACTCGGGATACCAAACCAGGCGATAATTTGGTTGAATACAAAAAAATCCACAGTATTCCCATCAGATTTCATGGTAGGCATGGCTTCGTCCCACTTGGTGAAGTATTCGACAACCACGATAATGTGTTGATGCCCCCCAGCCAAAGTTGGGTTGCAATCAATGAAATCTACTCCCCACTTAGTGAAGGAAATGACAGTAATGACTCGATGGAGACGAGCTAGGTGAAAGCACATTTTTCGAGTGAACACCTGGCAAGGGTGACACTTCTTAACCACTTCAATACAATATTTAGAGATGGTGGGCCAGAAGTAACCGGCTTGCAAGATGTTTTGGGCTATCGCAAGCCCAGATAGATGACCGCCACAAGCCCCTTTGTGGCAATCATTAAGGACTAACTCGACTTCTTTGTGATTTAAGCAATGATGTAAGATTCTATCTATTCCTCAACGATACAAAGTGTCACCAATTATTGTATACTTTTTGGCTTGGTATCTAACACGTCGTCGATCATCTCGTGAGAGATGCTAAGCAAACTTCAAGGTTTGAAGGTATAAAACAATATCTCCATACCAAGGGTCAAACGATGAGACAAGGAAAATGTGTTCATCCATGAATGAATCGACATGAATAATATCTTCATCTAATCATGGGAAATCAGATATTAACTCTACAAAAACTAGTGATTTCTTGGATTTGGTCGAAGCAAAGTCAAGATCAAATTCTTGTAGGATGAAAATCCATTTATTATATTTTCCGCCTATGATATGTCTAGTGAGGACGTATTGAAATGGATTAACATCAACAACCACAGTAGTTTTTCAAAGCAATATATAGTGTCATAAACGTTGGACTGTGTGGACGGTAGCCAAAGCTAGTTTTTCAACGTGTGAGTAATTTCGTTCAGGACCAACTAAATTTTGACTAAGATAGTAGATGACGTGCTCGTGGATCTCATCATCCTCCTGAACTAGAACCATACCAATGGTCTCTTCAGACACAGCGATATACAACAAGTAATCTCTACTGTAATCAGGAGATTTCAGCAGAGGGGCCAATACCAAGGCTTTATTTAAAGCATCAAAATATTGTTTGGCTTGCTCATCCTAGATAAACGGGGTGTCTTTCTTCAATAGCCGCATGAAACCCTTAGTGATATTGGCATAATTCATAATAAACTGACGCAAAAAGTTAGCTTTCCCCTGTAAACATTGAAGTTGTCTAATCATGCATGGGGGAGGCAACTAAAGAATTGCCTTAACCTTAAGTGGATCTACCATGATCCCTGTCTCGGAGACTAAGAATCCTAAGAGACGGACAGATCTAATGCAAAAGATGTGTTTATGAGGGTTGAGTCAGATTCTATAGTAGCGGCATATTTCAAAGACCATTAGAAGGTGCGTAGCATGATCCATTCTCTTGCGAGAGTGAGCAGCAAGATCATCGAGGTAAGCTTCGACTATGTGTTTGAGATCATGAAAAGCAAAATTCATGGCTCGTTGGAAGGTTGCTCTGGTGTTTTTCAGGCCAAAAGGCATTTTTTGATATGAAAACGTGCCCCAAGGACATATGAATGTCGTCTTATGTCGGTCTTTGGGTTTGATCTCAATTTAGTTATAGCCTGAAAATCCGTCCATAAAAGAAAATATTTTTCTTCCCGCACACTCATCAAGAATCTGATCAATGAAAGGTGTGGGGAAGTTATCTTTAGGATAGGCCTTGTTCAGGTTGCGAAATTCCATACACACGCGGATGGTTCCTTTCTTTTTTTTCACAGGAATGGGGTTGGATACCCATTCGTTCATGGGAACCAGGTAGATAAAGTCAACATTAAGTAGCTTCTCTACCTCTACCTTAATAGCGGGGGCCTTCCTAGGATTAACATCTCTAAGATGTTGTCGAATGGGTTTAGCATTCAGGTAAGTCCTAATCTCATGTTCAACAATATGGGGGTCGATCCCTAGTAGCTCTTCATATGACCAAGCGAATACGTCTCGAAATTCTTTGAAGAGGTTGGTGTAGATCATAATCTCTTATGGAAAACAATCTGCACCTATATTTACATTTTCAATCTTGCTAGGGGTACGAGAGATATCGATCTGGATGGTGGGAGAAATACTTGCCATATTCCCTTCGGTTTAAATGCCATGTGTATCAAGTGGAACTACAGCGTGACCGACTATCTCACTCAGGGTAGATCTAAAATCATCTTGCTCAATTTTTTCAAGACTTGGGAGAAAATAAGATCGATGATGCATATCGTCCCAAGGTCTCTCAGAAAAATTCATGGCTTCAAGGATGGCTTCATCCGAAGGCAGAGTCTCATTAAATAAATCATGTGAGAAAGATAACGAAGTGTCCCACACGGGCCTGAGAACTAGATCCTCCTCGACCGTCTACAAGGGAACAGGATCGGGATCGACAGAAGAGTCAAGGATAGTGTGATATGCAATCTTTGTTGTCGATAGTGGCATAGCCATTCTAGCATGTGACTGACCTTCAATTGATGAAGTCAAAGAAGGTAGGTTCCAAGGGTCACTGAAAGAAGAAGTGCGGAAAGGGATGGACCTCTCTACTTAAGCGAGTGTAATGGACATGGCGTAAATGTGGTGAATCGGTGCCGAGAAGTTGAAAGTACCCATGAGGGAAGAATACATTCTGACACCGATATTCTTAGTTGTCAGTTGAGAATTGTCAACCACAGGGATTGATAGTCCAACAGACACGTCTGAGCTAGAGTACGCAAAGGATAACTGGTTGATCATCACAATCTCCCCTTGATGAGGAAAACAAAGCGTGCGGAAAATAGACGATATGACGGAGACCATAGCATAAGTCTAATTACGACCTAGTAACAGGTTATAATCGAGAGGTGCATCAACTACCTCTACTTCCACTTCTACCGTCTTCCCACCTAACTAGACCGGAAAAGTGAGGACAAGACCATGAGGGTAGAAGGAATGACCATCGAATGTGGTCAACATGGTCAATGACTTTGAAAGGGTTGGAGAACTGATAGCTTTCCAACATGCTAAGGACATCACACAAGTGGCAGCACCTTCATCAACGACCGCTCATTTGATGGTATATTTAGAATACTCCACGTGGATTTGGAAAGCCACATGGTAGGGTAAGCGAGGCTTCACGTCTGTGACATCGAACTTTATGATCTTCGAGCCACTAGGTTCTAGAGCTCTTAAGGTAGAGAGTAAGGCATTCCTCTATGATGGAAACATCTAGAGTACCTCCAAAGTAGACATCGCGCAAGGTGTTTGGCCCAGATCCTCAACAATAGAGTAGTTTTGGGCGGATTTAGCATTCGGGTTATGGGTAGAGCGCTTGAATACTCCTTTCGGAATACGAGGTGGTGGCTCTGGTTTCTCGATCTATAAATTCATCTCTGGGGTGGAGGAGGAGCTTCTAGGATGGTACTATCTTTTGAAGAGCCGTAATCTCGAAAGTGAGTGGCTATATCGATTTTTGTGTCGACCATATTGATACAAACACGGTCGCCATCTTGTGATGGTGGGTTTTGACTCCCACTAGACGCATTTTCGACGTTCGAAGAACTCGAGGCTAAGTGTTGGTTGTGAGGAAAAGTATTCATTAGCACAGCGGGTGAAATATTTAAAAGCCTTAAAGCCTCCGCAAGTTTGGGGCATAAGTGTGTAAGGTGATCATCTGTACAAAGTTTACAAGGAAACTTAACCTTATGCTTTTATTGCGTTCCCTCTCCAGCATTATCATTCTGTTTTCCATTATTATTCTTGTCCTTGGGTTCATTCTTCCCACATTTACGATTATTTCGACCTTTCCGTTTATTCCCATCTAGTTGTTGGTCACCATTTGGGTTTTTCGACGACTGCACAGAATGTACATCCATCGATTGGGTGGGTTTGGAGGATCCAGATGAACCTGGTCCTCCAGCAGACTTCGTTGCTGAGTCTATGGACTTTACATTGGTGGACCCCACAATTCCATCAGCATGGGGCCTAGGACCCAATCTAGGATCATGATTCAACTGCAGTGTGTCGGGAAGAAGGTGGTATAACATCCCAGACTGTGCATAGATCAAATCAAAATGTTAGGCTCTAAAAATGGCCTCTTCCTCGCTGAAGACCTTGGAAGTAACAACGTCCTTTGAAATAGGATCGTGAAAATATTTTAAAATCCATTCTAAAACAAAGGTAAAGGGAATGGGAGTCTTAACTAACCATCTTTGCCTATGCCATTCCTAGATATGGTCTGAAATATGAGTGTCGGAACCCTGGCGTAAAGTTGACAAAATTTCAATGCCAGCATCGTAACGAACGAGTAGTTGAAAATGGTTAAGAAAGGCTAGCACTAACTATTGAAAAGACCTATATGTTCCCATAGGTAGCTCAATATACCATTATGACGCAATCCTGATAAGAGTGCACTGAAACAATCGTAATCTAATAGAATCGTGATTCAAAGAATTTGATGAGCACCAGAGGTGAAAAGTAGTGACGTGATCACCAGAGTCCTTGCCATTCTTACCTTCAAACTTTGGAATGTCTGACAAGATCTTGGTGGGGACAGGGGGGCATGTGGGATCATGACTCACTGGGTCGTTCATTAGTTTAGACAAATCTGGCAGATTAAGAGTGGCCAGAAAGGGAATACGGGGTTGCGACACCTGACCCCATCCTCCCGCAAAAGACTGAGTATTAGGAGTTGTGCTCCATCTAGGTTTTTGGTAAGGACCAGAACCTTGTCAGGAATTAAAATACCCTCCTCTGGGTGGATTCATGAAATATGGATTGGGCATCATTCCAACAGGAATGTTCTGATAAGGGTTATGAAAATTGCCCCCAGTTGGATTAGCTCCAAACTGAGGGTTGTTAAAACTGCCCCCAACTGGATTAGATCTAGGTTGGGGGGTGCCCATGACATAAGACTAACCTCCTCTGGGTGGGAATCTGGAGGATTGAAGTGGATTCGTTATGCCAAATTTATTGGTTGAATTCGGCACCGAGGGGATAGGGATATAGGGTAGAACTTGTCCGCTAGCTTGGTTGTTCCATCCATCCGTAGAAGGATTAGACCCGAGGTTAGGGAAGGGGACACTTCCTACATTAGGATTTGCTTGGGTAAAATGAGAGATACCAAATAGAAAGGGAGTGTAAGGAGGTGTGGTGCCCCCAAGTCCAAGGCTAGTGTTATGGCCAGCAGCTGGGATGGCAGTCAAAGACTGGGAAGTGAAACTTGGCATACCATAAGAAAATGGACTAGTAGCCATGGGGATGGTCTGAACATTGTAACTTAGTGAGTGGCCAAAACCCCCAAAAGGGTTAGCGACAAGAGATGAAGCATTGACTATGGGCTGAGCCATAGTACCGGTGTAGGCCTCCAGCACTGCAACTGTAGCTGTTGCAGGTTTCAAAGGAGTGAAATTAACTATAGTGGAATTGGGAGTTGATGAACTCCCAGTGTTCTGAAGACTAGACTAAGTACTCATCCTTGTGGGGTCACAAGTCTGAAAATTGGATGTGTGTGTACCACTCTTGATAACTCTATGCCTTTTAGAAGGCAATAGCTCGAAAACTGGTGGTAACTGTAACAACAATGGGACCTGCGAGGAAGCTGGTCCGACTCCACGATGACTTATGACTCTCAACAAATAAAAATATATCCTAAGTCCAACTAGTAATCAAAGAGCATGCCAAAAAGTCAAACGGCCAATATGCATGCAAACAGGCTAAAGTGGCTGAGTGGACTCCCTCGCTAAAGAAGGTATGCCTCATCCAAGAGGGACCTAAGACTCCCTGCTAAAGTTTGGAGGTAACAGAATCTGTTATAAGGGCCCTCATAGGCTTAACAACCATTCAGTCAGACCCCCTCGGAGAGGTAATCCTCCATAAAGGTTGTGTGTTGTCCGACCCCTATCTGACTCAGGATACAAGTAGAATAACCCCTGCAAGTAACCTATGAGAAACCTAAGTCAAGCAACTAATAAATCATTGTATAACCGATGCAAAAGCGAGTATTCGTAAGTATGGATCACCATATGGGCAGGGTAGCAAATCCCAAAACCTTGAAAGCACTGCCTCTCATAGAGGTATGGGCACTATAAAGATCCCCAGATATGAATAAATCCATAGAAATATCTCTGACGTTAGGTGAGTATCCAGGGGTTATCCCTTCAAATAACTTCGCGTGACCTCATGATTAACTCTGATGTGACTAGAGCCTCGTGATATTACCAATTATACAATTAATTTCTCAACTCCCTATCTCAGACACATAAGTTGATTTAATTTCCTTGGAGAAGTTTACTCACAAAATCCTATTCCAAGGCACTAAATCCTAGGCTAGTTTGTGCACCCTAAAAAATAAAATCATGACGAATCAATTTTAGTTTAAAGCATAAATTTTATTGGCTGTGATTACTCAAAGAGGTATGGAAATGAAACTCATGGTGTTATGACTCTTGCATGAAAATATAAATAGATATAATGCAAAGCCTACCATTAACTTTTCAATGAATGATATGTTAAATAAAAATAGTGCAATCTTCAATTTTAACTCTGCAACTCAAAAGTAAAATGCAATATTTCGCTAAATGTGTTAAGCTAATGATAAAGGTTCAAAGACAAAAATACCAACCAATGCAAAATGCCTATTTTTTTGTATTTTCAATGTATTTAAAAAGAAAATGTATGGACTGATAAGTAACTTGATATATAACTTCTACTATGTATAAAAGAAATCACTCGAGCAGAATACCAAGCAGCTCAGCAGACAACCCAACTACCAAGGACAAATCAAAAATGGAAACAAAGAGAAAGATGCCGCCCAAAAATTCAACTCCAAGAAGGTTTCTTGTCATCCCAGATAATCTCAACAGGTACCATAGAGACCTAAGAAGGCTTAGTGATCCTCAAAACCTACCCAGTAATCACTAAACCAAGAAAACAAGCAAGGGGGAAGTTGTATACATGCTTTTTCAAGAGAAAATGGCGTATATACGCCTCTTGTAGTGGGACAGCAAGCATATGCACGTGGTTGTCAGGGAAAAAATGGTGTATATCTTTTAAAACAAGGCTAGGCAAGGTTAAAAAGGCTGAAAACTCAGACCCAGAGTGACCAGACTTTGTCCAACTGTGATACGAAAAGAAATACAAAGGCAAAAGAGCAATGTAAGAAGGAAAAATACTTCAACCCTTAGAAGGAAAATCTCTCCCCAGTGGAGTCGCCAATTCTGTTACAAGGGAAAAACTCTCTATGGCCAAGGGTAAACCACAACAGACATGTATGACTATAGAAATCAACTCAATTCGAACATGTGTTATATAAACTAATGTGCAATATGAGAAACAAGCCTACCTTAATCCAATCGTTTGATATTGTTCCATCGTTGAGCACTTTGACCCAAAGCTTTACACCTGCAAGAAGTTCTCAAAAAACAAGTGATGCAAGTATATAGTGACAGTGTATAAAATGATTTAGCACATTAGATATCACAATCCATTAATAAACATTACAAACATGCCCATGGATAATAATATTATATTTGCAAGATATCGATAGGATGGGAAAGGAGTATTTCTATTAATAATTGATCAACAGAAGTATCAACATTACATACTTCCGTGTCGGCATGGTTCGAAACCAAGAAACCAAGTTCCTTCCAACTCAGTCTCCACCACTTCAATCCTCCACCAAAGGCAAGCTCATAGCAAAGAGATAATGAGATCCTCTTGAAAATAAGGGAAGAGCTTGGGGGATGAACACTGTGTTCATATTTGAGGGACAAAGGGATGTAGAATCAATATGAATTAATTTCTCCAGAGTAACTTTTCTCTCAAAGTTGAATGATTTCTCTCTCTTTTTCCATAGCTCGAAATTGTGCTCTTATAGCCTCTAGAATGCAACTGAAGGGCCAAGTCGGAATGTTTCCAGTATATGGAAGACCAAAGATCATAGATCATTTGTCATGACATGGAAATCCGACCTCATTTTGTATTTTCTATCACAAATCCTGATATACATGAGTTGTAGTGGAGTAGCAAGCGTATACGCATCTTGCAAAGAAGTTAGGAAGCATATATGTGGAAAAATATATAATTTTGGCTCTAGATTTATCAAAAAGGGGGTTGATAAGTCTGCATAGGGAAATGGAAAAAGGCCCTCTGTGCAAGATAGCAATGGTGAGGAAAATATTGCTCTAACACAATCATGTATCAACTACTCATCAACTATGACTCATCAAGATGTACCAACATCATCAACTATACACTTCATGTATGTGCCAACTCATCAACTACTTGTCTCAACCATGTACCCAACATGTACCTCAACCAAAATCCCTCATCAACTTCATCATCCAAATCTCATTTGTAACTCTGTAATAGACCTAGTGTATATGATCACAGACCTGCAAACCTTGCTTAACTTTAACAACAAGAGACTGGCATTTTCATCAAACTTTTATTTAGTCTCACATGACTAGTTTTGGATTAGTCAACAAGCCTAACTTTAAATAATCATAAATATGCACCTGTAATGAATAAATATATGAAAATATTACACAATGTTCTTTAGTGTGTTTTATGAAATTCCTCCAGGTGTCACTACTTGGAACCTCTTAGAAAAGGAGTTATAGAAAAAATGGCATACCTTGTTGAATTATGGTTTATTCTAGAGAGCGAACTTGTAGAGCGTGCCCCACATGGAATATTTTTTGTATGGATGTGAAAATATTACATAGAATAATACAGACTGTACTCTGACCAACAAATTTTTTCTTAATTTGCATCTGTTATGAATAAGTTATGATGTTTTTACCTGAAACGCATGTTTTAGACTAGTTTCAAGAATAACCACAAACCCTATTTTCCACGACTATAACTCCAAAAATACAACGACCGACAAGCTGAAATTCGTACCACAACTACTTGGATATGTTTTCTCAATGTCCTATCAATTTCATAGTCTGAATCATTCTAGAAAAAAAGTTATTGCAAAAATGGTGAGATGACCTGTAAATAACATACCTTAGAAAGCATCATCAAAAGAATTTATCCTCCCTTGAATTTCGGCCTTCTTTACTTCACCTTCTCTCTAAAATTCATCTTAGATATCCTTTGGTTACCTCAGTCACCTATAGATATTCAATATGCTCAAGTGTGTTATAAAATTGGAGAGCCTTGCCTCTTATTTATACTTTCATGTAGCTTCCTCAAGGAGTTACCTTTTAACCATCTTAACCCACTTTCCTTATTTTAGGGTTAACCAACTTCTAACCACTTGTCCAATCAGTAATTTATCCATTAAATTTATTATTTAAATAATTTATTTTTATCCACTTTGACTTATAGTACACTCATCACTTCACTTTACCTCAAGGGGTTACCTTCTAACCATCTTAAACCACTTTCCTTATTTTAGGGCTAACCCACTTCTAACCACTTGCCAACTTAGTAATTTCTCGATTAACTTTATTATTTAAATAATTTCTTTTGTATTCAATTTGAATTATAGTATACTCATCACTTCACTTTATTATTTACCTTCTAAAAATATCTTAAACCACTTTGACTACTTTGACCTTTTCGAGTTTCTAGATGACTCATGAGGGTTCTCCAACTTCACATGGCCATAACTCTCTAACCTGGAGGAGTTATGTGATGTTCCACATACCACTGGAAATAGAATGACATGTACTATACATATAGAATATTCTTTCCTTAAAATATATCAAAATGCATACCATTATCCATCAAACAAACTTGGGTCCATTACCCAAACCTGGATTCTCCAACTTCTCATGGACATAACTCTCTAACCATGAGGAGTTATGTGATGTTCCACATACCACCGGAAATGTAATGACATGTACTATCCATATAGAATAGTCTTACCTCAAAATATATTAAAACTCGTACCATTATACATGAAAAAACCTTGGGTCCATTACCCAAAACTTTGTGCTACCGGAATTCGCTACCGGACTTTCTCCAAGGGTTGACATCAATCACTAAGGGTTGAAATCAATCTACACTATCACTCTGCAATATTTGGTATCAATGAAAATGAACAATCCATACCAACTATCCATCAAACTAATCCAACTTTCTAACATTCTTTTCATGTGTCTTGGACTAGTTATCTGGAGGTTGTTGGTTTTGGTCGTTCTTACTGTTGTGTTGGTTTTGTCACATGGGTGAGAAAAAACACAACACTTTCATGCTTAATTAAGTCATCTAAAAAATAAATAAGTGTGTGAGTTGATTATATAACACATGAAACAAAGAAATAAAAACTAAAAACAAGTAAGAAATAAAAGTTAGTGAAGCTTGAAAGAACTAGAACCATGAAAAGAAAAAAAAGACCAATATATAGCTACCAATGGATCAATTAATTGATAGGCTAAACATCGTAGAGAAAGGAATGGAATTATGAGTCCCCTCTTCCTCCTTGGGAGGGATATTGGGTTCCCTAATAGAGAGCTCTTCTCCTCATGCAATGGCAAGTAACAATGGTGAAGAAATACAATGCCAATTCCCTCAAGAGGTGAGTGGAATGGCCCTTGCAATGGTGCTTGAATGACTCAAAGAGAAAAAAGGATTCTCAAAGAAGAATTCTTGCAGCATAACAATACCTTGAAGTTCTTGTTTCTCTAGCAGACCCATTGCACATATTTATAACATCTATTCGTGGAAAGATGTAATTGGTTCATAGTTTGAACAAAGGGCCTTTTAGGGAACTTCTTATCCCTTAACCAGCCTCCAAGCTAGATTTCGCTCAGATATGAGTGTCAAATCGTGTTGGGAGTCGGACTAGAAGTGGTTGAGAGGTCGACAAGATTCATAAAATGTGTCATTCATGGAAGTGCGTGACTTTTCTTGTAGACAGACATGAATCTTGTGCACAGTGTGTGTTGACACCTATGTTAGTATGTGCATTATACGCATTGTGCACACACTTCCTTTGGTGAATTTACGGACTTTGATTTTTGAACCAAGTATATAGTTTTTTTTTTTACTTTTGATGCATTTTGGTGTTGTAGGTGGACTAATTGTTGTTAGCATTGATGTCTTTCTTCATCCATTGTGTGCAATGTTGCGGACGATTTTTCGGTGATAACATATGCCCCCTGATGTGTGAGGTTAGGAGCATATGTATAGCCAAAATACATCAATGTTTGTTTTGTTGAGAGTGCCATTGTAAGGAAGAGTGAAGAGAGGAACTAAAAGAGAGATCCATCGGAGGGAGACAAAAAACTATGGGACCCAAACCTTTCTCTAGGAAAAAAGAAAATGTGTGTACAAACGAGGCGGGCATGCCCCATGCTCGTGTCATGAAACCAAAATGTGGGACTATAACTAATGATAGATGTTGATGTAGATAATTTCAGCCCCCTAAGGGGCGGTTGATAACAGAAAATGACATTTTTGAATGGTGAACAGGCTCTGAAGTAAGTCAATGTCGACTGTAAGAATTGTCGATGACTCGTAGGCATTAATGACCTATCAACTTTAGAGGTCTTTGGCTTGTATGAAACAAATGCAATGGTCGCATAGTAAGACCTACTGTAACATGAGAGTTTTTTGAATTCAAATTTTATGGGGGTCAATGGAATCAGAAAGCAATGATGATTCTCTCTGTGTCATCTGAGACTCCGCATTGAAAAGGTAATGAGAGTCAAGATAATGTCACCCTTCTAGAAACTGTGTTGATGTCGACATGAAGGGATATGTGACACCAAGAAGCTAAAGGCTTCTTGAAATCCATTGAGTAATTGATGATATCAGGTACTGACGAGTGACATGAATGAAGTCAAGATGTTGTGGGACTCAAGACTTCCCTTGGTTGGGTAATTTTTAAGGATGACTAGCAGAAACCGTAAAACTGGATCTAGTGTTAGGGGTATGACTAGATATGGGGTTAAATTATGCCAGAGGCTAACAAAGTGGGAAAACTCAGAGATCCTGGGTACATGGACTTGGGATACTTGGGTTTCATGAACGATGTCGGTATGAAAAAGAGTGGATTCCCCAACCAAGGGCAACATGGGTTGCTTTGTCAGGTAAAAGAAGGTCATCAAGGATGATGACTAAAAGCTATGTATATGTTGAAAACAAGGGCTCTATACAATTACCAAAGAAATAAAGAATAATTTGGGTTGAGTATACAGATACATAAATGGGTGCCCCAATGAAAGATGGCTTGGCCTGTTTAAGGCACAAGTTTGTGAAATATAATTGGTGGAGGGTGGGCACCCAATGGGTGGGTTTTTGTATTAGGTAAGTGGATGGAGGACAATCTGCATATGGGAAAATTGGTGGTGGATGGGATGGAGGGATAATGAAACTGCAGAGATGCAGTCAATAGAACCAAGATGATATGACCTGGGATTCCATTGGGAAGGTTAGCAATATGATGAGAAGAAGGATGGGATTCATTCTCGAAAATGAAAAATACTATCAGGACTCCCAAACCTAGGAGGTTTAAATTAGCATGAGTGTCAAGTTTCCAAGGGGAACTATGAATGGGACAACCCATGTGGGGGAGAGTGATAGCGGTTGACAATACCCAAATGCAGCAGAGGTAAAGATACTACAGATATGGATGTAGGGACCCTAAAGGTAAATGTCAGAGGGTGTGACTGGGATATGCAATTATTAATAGAGGGAGTAACTATATGTCAGTGTTGAACATATACCTGAAGAGGTTGTAAATCTTGTTGAACAAGTACCTACACACACAAAAACCAAATACCCAACGTGAAAAATATTTGATGATAAAGAATATATGACATATATTTGATTAAAAATGAAAGTGAGCATGCCTATCTAAACGTGGCGTGAGAAAAATGCTCCTCTGGGTCCAAGTGAAGATGATAACCCAGGGAATGTGAATGTGTATATGGCAGGATCAGGATCCCGTGGCTGAGAAGGGATCAGAAAAAAAAGGCTCTAGGCTTCTGTAATAGAGTGTGGAAGTTGGGAAAAAGAGGCTATATATGGATGGTGGGCCCACAATGCCACCTCATTTGTACCTATCATTGTTGCTTAGCTGATGAGAGAGTTGTGAGGATATTTTCATATTGCGGGAGCATGAGGCTACAGATTCAGGAGCAGCGAGAGACAAGTTAGTGGCTCATTCATCCTGTACCTTGTGAATTTCATAGTTTGTAGTTAGGGTTTGTATGGAGGGTCGTACAGGGGTTTTTAAGAGTAGGGGCCCACAAATTCATGGGAAAAGGGGAAATACTTGTGTATGTGTGTGCAATTATAACCCAGTTTCCTACACATTATGTGTAGGATTTTTCAATACAGTCGCACATGGGGTATGCGTGGTTGTGGTGAGAAATCTCATGCATAATATGCAGTTGTCTCTAAGACGGTCACGCACATGTGTGTGAGGGCTAGCCATATAGGCACGCATTGGATGTGTGCATGTCTAACTGAGAGGTGTGAACCCATGCGCGCCTGTCAAAGTCATAGATGCACATTTGTGTGCAGCTATCTGAAGAACAGTTGTGCACAGATGTGCAGTTGTATGGGGGAAAGTCATGCATTGTGGGCAGGCTAAGGGGTGTAATATTTTGATTTTTTGTTATTTTTTGATGGATGATGTAGCTGATCAGATGTTTATGGGTGGTTGTAGGTGATCAGCAAACTCTAATGCATGATTTCGGTCTGCTGGCAGGAGCGGGACTAGGACCAGTTATGAGAGGTGGCGAGGGTGTAGCCTGGCATGCGTAGACACTTGGTAGCCTACGGGTTGCTCAAGTTATTTTACTTCCCCCTTATACAGTCGCAAGAGTACCTACTACAGTTTCTTATTAGGATGTGGAGCACTAATATCCAGTGCTTTGTTGTGAGGGGGGAGAAGTTGACATTATCTGCGACAGAGGATGTGTATTTCTTGACAGGACTCCCATTCTGTGGGATAGCCCTAGCCGTCGATCCCCATCTTCCAGGGGAGGATCAGGTGGATACCATGGTGGCTCGCCACTATTTTGGGACGAACCCATGTTAGGTTCGATCATCTCTATCAAGGCCATCGATGACTTACTAACTGAGTGCATCGTGGATTTGGTGGTGAGGATCTATGAATCCTTGGGTACTTAGTAGATCACTAGTGATCAGCTGAGGATGGTGGAGTAGGTCTTGGATGGGTACCTATTTTCATTGGGTGTGATGATGCACACCAAGATGATGTCCCAGATGAACTGGTGTCGGTGTGCCGACTCTGGTGACTTTGCATTCGAGTCTATTCTGTTTTCCCGGTTCTTAGAGAGGGTGCCTCTGATGTGCCCACGGATTCTACCAGTGCCAATGAAGCAGAGAGAGATGCAACTGATACGGTGGGCAGACGTGTTGGCCTATCATGGAGGACGAGAGGGTGTTCATTATTTCGCGGCCATGGTTGCATGAGTTTGGCATCATATGCCATAGGTGATCTTGTGAAATCCATACGTGGGTATGGACTACTGGAAAGATCCAAACATCATGCTACCTCCTGGGTAGGACTTGGACTAGAGAGGTATGGATTGTATTTTTTAATGTTTTGTGATTTTGATAGATAGCATTTATCATATATGTATATGGATGCTGACATTATCTCTGGTGTTTTTTTGCATATGTTTCCCCTCGAGGACGAGAGGCAGAGGTCATCGAGGATTTAGCTCGACTATTAGCCTCTTTCTCATATACAATCATTAAGTCTTAGTATATCACCTTTGTATATTTTACATACTAGGATATAGTTGTTATCCTAAGTATGTTTCTAGATTCATATATTGTCTCCTCCTACCTTATCTCTTGATGAGGTGTCGATGTGAGAAAAAATTGAGGTGGTTTCTTTATTGTATTATATATGTGTATCATTAAGATGAATACAATGTTGAGAATTATGGATTGAGACCTTTTCTACCAATCTTCTTGTCCTAATATTTTTATGCTCAATTTCTTCAATTGGTATCAGAGCACCTATAGTTCTTAGGGCTTGATAGATCCATGGTGATGATCCATTGAATATGAATTTGTTTGAGATCTGCAATTGGAATCCTATCACTATGGTGTTGGAGATATAAAGTAATGGATTGGCACTTGTTGCTAGTCAAATGCTCAGATCTGAATATTTTTCACACAGATTTGATATGTGATTTGGAAATCCAACGACTTGGATCTTCCCAATAACCATAAATTAGACGTTTTTCTGATCCTTTTTCGTGGAGTGGCCACTACACTTTCCCAGCCGGCTTTGAAAGAAAAAGAAAAATTATCACAACTATAGATCCGTCGATTCAAGGCGATTGTGGGACGCACATTCCATAACCACAACAGTAATGGGTACGACATAGTTCTTTTTTAATCCATATAGATTGAATTTCTTTGTTCGACTGGTAGTTCTATTTTTTTGTTTTCAATATTGAATTATTCCATGATTCTGCGTGGAGGCATCATGTTGTTCTCTTTCCTATTGAAGAATCCAAAAATGGATCCCTCCTGCTATCTACGTCACCCGAAAACAATTTCATGGGGAAATCATCACAAATAAAGCTCTCCTAGTTATTGGTTTTCTTCTGTACTTGAAGGCATTGATTACTTTATGAAACTTCAATGTGGGGAATATTGCATTTTGCCTCACCAATTCATATATCGAATCGCTACCCAGCTCCTCTTGTTGATGATTTTCCATTCTTACGGAAATTTCAACGCAATTAATTTTCAAGTCTTCTTCAGAAACATCCTTTAATCCAAATGCAACAATCTGCTACTTCAGAAAATGATCGATCTATTCATTAATATAGTGATCCAAATCTGATTTTGCACCATGGTTTGGTCGATTATTATTTTTTGATGCCTCTGTAGAATGAAAAGCATGCACTGCTTGCAAAAACCAAAATCTTCAGATGGATCGTATGCGGCAAGAAACTGAGCCAAAGTTCACACCAAAGATCTCAATCCCAACAACAATATCGCATGCAGTCATATTCCCGATCTCCGCATGATTTCCTTCACATTTGATGGGCAATTTGATCTTCAATGCACTTAATTTTCTCCACGTAAGTGCATTTTAATTTAATAAATAAAGTGTGCACATTTTACTTTCATGAGCATAACTAAAATAAAAGAATTAATTCATAAAGTTGTAGTCACACATGGAGAAGGAGGGATAATAGAAAGGAGAAGGAGCATCTCAATAATCCTTGGATGATTATTATAAAGTTAAATTTATCCCTTACTTAAAATTATAAAAGACTATGCAAACTTTTGAAAAGTAAAGGCATTTGCAAAGGTTATGCTTTGTAATAAGGAATGTGCAAGGTTGCAAACTTTTAAGAGTTGTTTGGCCYGGTGAAATTCTTATTTTGTAAAAGGATTTTTAGGTGGTGAAAATCTTATTTTGTAAAAGGATTTTTAGGTGGTGAAAATCTTATTTTGTAAAAGGATACTTTGGTTCTTACTGAGATAGGAGTGAGGATRATTGGAATCATTATTTTGTAAAATGTTTTTTGGTGAAGTGAACCTTTTATATGTTATAAGGGAATATTAGGTGAAAGGTTTCAGGATTGTAATTAGTAAGGGTGCATCATTATGATACCAAGAAAGCATCTCAAATAAAATCAAATGTTTTTGTTCTATGTCCAAGATCCGTCTAAAATTGAATAAGGGGATCATAGGTACAATTGTACTTGTGTGTGATGGTGATATTTTCATGGAGCATTACGATTTATGTCTAGTCTTGAAATAATTATTGATCATTTAATACAACACATGGAAAGTTAATGTAAGCACACTATTAATGCCAATGAATCACATACATTGAAGCACGAGTAATCAAGCAGCAGCAAACATATCAGATTGGAAATCACATCAACATTGGACACATCAAGCTCATAATCAAGGTCTCAAAGCATCATCAAATTTGAATATCAACTCAACTTTGAAATCGACATTTATTGTAAACTTACAAATAGTATTTTTTGTAAGTAATCAAGATCAACTATAGTTATTTTGTAAGTGTCCAATCAAATCAAGTTAAATTTCTTTGTAATTGGGTGCATTCTCGGTTGAGCCCGACACCCAAGATTCATTGAAATTTTGAGTCGAAATTGACAAGGTTGAGTAGTTTAACTCAAATCATTGTAAAAATTAAGTCTTTTGGATGCATTTTCAGTGGTAACCGACATCCTCAACTTTATGGAAGCAATTTCAAGTGAGCGAGTACAAGCGAGCGTGAAACAAATTCAAGTGAGTGAGAAGAGAAAGTGAACGAGAAGTTCAAGCGAGCGTGTTCAAATGGAGCGAAGTCTCGAATTATTAGATTTATTGAACACTCTAATAAACACCACTGAAGAAAACACAGTGATATTGAACAAAGAAACTCTTCAATCAGTACTAACTTGTTTGCAAGTGACGCAAGCTAAAGTTAGACTTCTTCAAGCACAATCCCAACTATTGAATGATGAGTTGATAAATCTCAAAAATCAACAGCCAATGAAGTATTCTGAACTAGTTTTTGTTCAGAACAACCCTCTCTATGATAATGACAATAATGATGATAATTATGATAATTATGATCAATAGTCAGTGAAGGAGAACATCAGCAAGCCAACTTCATAAGAAAATTCCAATGAAAATGAACCGCAAGAAGAAGATGCCAAAGTAAAAAGTTATACAAAAAGTATAAGTGAAAGTAAATGTGAAGCACATCATCAAGTACAACATGATATTTCCAAGCCCGTAATCATACCTTGGGAATAATTACACTTCAATAGGAATCGACATGGCTTAGGATATGAAAATAAAAACAGTTTTCATATTCCAAATTACTCCAAACCAATTTTGTTTGTGAGTGTTGGATTCCTTCAAGAAAATTCAACTTCAAATGTTGACAATCAGGATGTTAAGTGCCAAAATTGTAATTGAGTTGGTCACATGGAGAATAAGTGTTTTGATATTCATCATTGCCAACAGTGGAAAGTATAACCATTCTTCAGATAGATGTTCAACATTGAAGAAACCTGCAAGATTGAAGATTCACTATGAGTGGATTGATCCTTGGAAATGGTCATCAACAACCAAGTGATTATATAAGTATTACCGAAGAATTCAATCTCGAGTAAAGACCAATATTGTATCACATAACATTTTTGTACCTCACATAAGTGATCCCCTTATGGCATAGCTTTCGAGCATGGCCCTCATGGGACGAGATAACATGTGGTTTTTTTTTTTGCATGCCCACTTTGTGTTGTACTCTAATGAAACAAGTATGGTACTCTCTTGAGAATAGAAGGAGGGAGTACAATGATGTAAATCGCATGCACCTTAAGGGGGGGAATTCAAAATTCCAGTGATGATGGTTCATGAAACCACTTGTGGTCTCTCATTTCAGCTGAAAAAGAAGGGAATTGATGATAGAATTGAAAATGGTTGTTAGACAGAAAGTTTCGACAACAATAAACATCAAGTATGCCAGATGGGCATGAAATTTTCCAAATGGGCAACTATAGTCTGTAGATGGAAGAATTTTGCAGAATGATGATTCTATATTGAATCATACTTTGGGATGTTGATTTTGAGAGCAATGATGTGGACATTTGGTTCACCTAGATGGTCATTGGAACTAGCAGAGGATAAATGGATCCTTCTACATTACAACTTGGCATTGATTAAGTTGTCAGGCATTTTCAAGGATGTGGTAGACTTGTAGCTGATTCACTTCTCTTTGTTCGCTCTCATCATATTCGAGTTCACATCAGTGAACAAATTTTTGGCATTCTGTCTCACATGTTTACATAGTGGGATTTTTCACATTTCTCARCATTCAACATGAAGACTTGGAGATGTACCAGTTTATGCACCTACATTGTTGGTAYTATTACACAAACTTATGATTGAGGGGGKRAATTTTAGCCTCTTTCTCATATATAATCATTAAGTCTTAGTATACCACCTTTGTATATTTTACATACTAGGATATAGTTGTTATCCTAAGTGTGTTTCTAGATTCCTATATTGTCTCCTCCTACCTTATCTCCTGATGAGGTGTCGATGTGAGAACAATTGAGGTGGTTAATTTATTGTATTATATATTTGTATCATTAAGATGAATACAATGTTGAGAATTATGRCTTGAGGCCTTTTCTGCCAATCTTCTTGTCCTAATATTTGTATGCTCAATTTATTCATMGATAGGAGCATGTAAATCCAAGGGWTGGACAAAGGAGTCGGCGAGATGACGCTGGTGTTGGACCAACTAGAGATCCACAGGGGGATGTTGCAGCCATGTTGGAGGATCTATGCATACAGTTTGAGCAGGTCATGTAGGGTGTTCCTGAGGGAATATGGTCCCACATTCAGGATGAGGAGGTCCTTGACCAGTGTGTGGGGGTACCAATAGAGTGGTGCACATTGATCTGCAGAGAAATAGTGGTGGAGGCAGAGATGAATGGTCGAATGCCTCCTGAACCTAGAGCACCTCCAGCTGGTGGAGCACCTCCAACTGACAGAGGGCCTGGGGGGGGGAGCTCTAGGGTCACCTTGAGTGTCATTTTTTTATGTATATGGGCTTATGGGCCCAGTTTTGTATAGGGTATTGGATACCCATTTTTTGTACTCATAGGGGTGATGGGATTCATGAGCCTACGATCAATTGTATATGTATATTTTTTGCAAAACATTGGGGACCTTGATGATGATATATATATGATTGGCCTCAGTTAGGAGACCAATGGTGGCATCGTATTCGGATTGGTTGTTGGTGGTTGAGCCCAAACATATGCCACTAGAATGGAGTAGCAGATGTAAGTGGGTATAGATGGCCCAAGCAGTCGAAGAGAGATTATGGGTCCATTGGTTGGCACTGTCGGCGTAACCGATGTGGTAGATTGATGGATGAAGCATCTATCAATAATATGGGTGAGAGATCAAACATGATGAGTGGTGGAAATAAAGAAGACTAAAAAATATACAAATGTGTACAAAGAGAAACCTAAGGTAGGGGGGATATGCTTAGGATTAAAAATTATTTAAGTACAACCCGTTGATGAGTTCTTTGAGAGGGTAGAATTCTAGAGATGCCAAGATGTAGGCACATTTAGTGAGGAAATGTTGGATGATGAAGGGGCCATGCCATAATGATTCAAATTTCCCATGGCCTAGAGTGTTGTGGGCGATATCATAGGCTAACACGAGATCACCTTTGTTGAATAAGTGAAGTTTGACATGGCGGTCGAAGGTTGCTTTGGACCATTTTTTGGTTTCCTTATTGTGTTGTAATGAATATTGACGGTCTTCATCAAGCAACTCTAAGGTCATCAAGTGCTTCTCCATTGGAGCACTGTCAGGTAAGAGCTCTATGGAAGTGTGTTTTCACTCTATAGGGAGTGTGTCTTTGAGCCCATGGATGAGGTGGAATGGTATAAAACCGGTGGTAGTTTTGACTATCGTGCGATAATCCCATAAAGCAGAAAACAACATATGATGCCATTTGGTCTTATGTTTGTTGATGGTACGTTGTAGCATGGTTTTGAGGACTTTATTGAAAGCCTTAACCTACCTGTTGGAGTGAGGATAGTATGGGGAGGAAAACTCATGGGTGAATCCTAAATTTGAGGAGAGTTATGCAAAGATCTCATTCTCAAAGTGTTTACCATGATCGAAAACTAACTATCGTGGGACTCTAAATCGGGTAATGACATGGTTGAAGAAAACATGTGATATTGTATCATCAGTGTTGTTGAATGTGGGCATGGCTTCGGCCCATTTGGTAAAGTAATCCACTACCACGATAATGTACTTGTGTCCATTACTGGATGGAGGATGGAAATTCATGAATTATATGCCCCATTTACAGAAGGGGTCGGCTGTGATGACTAGGTGTAGAAGAGTTGGTGGATCTTGTACCTTGTTTGCATAAAGATAGAAATTGTCACATCGCTTGATAGCGTGGATGCAGTCATGAAACAAAGTGGGACAAAAGTACCCTACTCGAATGATTTTTTGGCCGGTAGACATACCAGATAGGTGGCCAGCACAAGCGTCGTTGTGGCAATCATTCAAGACTCTTTCGGCTTCGTCAATGGTAAGACATCGTTCAAGGATGGTATCAACTCCATGTCGATGGAGAATGTCTCCGATGAGGAGATATCAATAGGCCTGATGGTGAATGTTTCGATGATAATATCAAGATAGATGAGACCCAAAATTCTATGTACTAAGGTATGCGAGGAGTTCATTGTACTAGGGGTCATCGGAGGGGATGAAGAAGAGGTGTTCATCGGGGAAATTTTCATTGATGGGGGAAGCTTTGGTATCTGAGGAAAAAATTGTAATAAGTTTGGCTAGGACCTAAGCTTTCTTGATGTTGGGAGTATAGAACTCTAGATCATATCCCTAGAGGATAGTGATCCATCAGGCAAATTTTCGATTAATCTATCGTTGACTAAGCAAGTACTGCATGGGGTTGGAATCTGTGATGACTTTGGTAGTTCAAAGAAGAATATAATGTCGCAGTTTTTGGACTGCGAGGACAACTGCTAACATGATTTTATCATCATGATTATACTTCAAGGGTGGTCTTGAAATATTTTTACTAATGCGTTAAATCACATGTTCACGCCCATCATCCCCTAATTGGAAGAGGACTCCTGCTACTGAAACAGTCGAGGCAGATAAGTAGAGGATGTAATCGCAATGATAGTGTGGGGGACTAATCAAAGGGGCATTAGATAAGCCATATTTTAAATCATCAAAAGAAGTTTGAGCATGTTTGTCCCATCGAAATGGGATATCATGTCACAGTAGGTGGAGAAAATTGTGTGCACGAGTGGCGTAGTCTGGGACAAAATGACATAAAAAATTGGCTTTGCCTTGTAGGCTCTGTAGTTGGCGTAAATTCCTAGGTGGTGGAATTTTTTTGATAGCTTGGACCTTGAGGGGATCCACAGTGATGTCATGTTGGGAGACGATGAACCCAAGGAGGCACCCGAAGATGACACAAAAGACACACTTGAGGGGGTTCAATCGGATATTATATTGGTGACATCGTTGGAAAATTATGCGTAAGTCATCTAAATGTTGGGTTCGTTTTTTGGATCGAGTAGTGAGGTTGTCCAAATAAGAAAGGATGATGTGAGAAAGATCAGGAAAAATGTAGGTCGTGGCCCATTGAAATGTAGCATCGGAATTTTTGAGTCCAAAGGTCATGATGTGATAAGAAAAGGTACCCCAAGGGGTTGTAAAAGAAGTTTTGTATTGATCTGTTGGGTGGATTTGAATTTGATTATAGCTGGAGAACCCATCCATAAATGATAGTGCTTCATGGTTGGCACAATCATCGATGATTTGGTCGATGAACGGGATTAGGAATTTGTCTTTGGGACAAGCATGGTTAATATCGCCAAAGTTTGTGTAGACATGAATAGTGCCATGTTTTTTGTTAACAAGGATGGGGTTGGAGACCCATGAAGTGTATGCAATGGGGTAAATGAACCTAGCAGCGCGAACTTGTCAATTTCATATTTGATAGTCGCAACTTTGGATGGGTGGAGGGGGCATTGCTTTTGACAAATGGGGGTGATATTCGGCCAGGTTTCGATTTGATGTTCAACTATAGAAGGATCGAGGCCCAACATCTCTGTATATGACCAGGAAAAAATGTCCCAATATTCCTGAAAGAGAGCTTTATAAGCAATGATTTCTTCAGGGGAGCATGTAGTGCCAATGGTGATTTCTTCTATGATGCCAGGTTTAAGGGAAATGTCAATTTTGATAGTGGGGGATATGTTGGCCATGTTTCCTTATTCAAAAGCATCAGGGGCAAGGATAGATTTTTTGAACCATTCAATAAGCCTTGAAGGAATAAAATCCTAGGCTTTTATTGCACACGGGGAGGCTTGGGTAGGAGGGTGAAAGGCCTCTTATGAAAGGAAAAGTACTCGATGATGGAGCGCATTCCATGGGAAATGTTCCTCCAAGATATCTTCATCGCAGTTGAAAATGAGAGAATACAGAGGATCCTAGGAGGTGGAAGGGGGAACTATCAATGGGTAAGTGTTATTGTTCTTGAGGGGTGAGGATGTAAAGGGGATATCATGTACGAGGTGTGATGGATCACTTGACATAAACTGAATGTCATGATATTTTGGATGGTACCTCATTCTCTTTGGGACTGACGATGAAACATAATGAATGTCAGTAATGTGAGTCTCCATGGGGAGTGACTGAGAGGGATCTAGCCGAGATGTGTGGCATACTGCAGCTAATGCTTTGCAGAATTGAGGTAGAGTTGGGAAATGATGGGTGTAATGGCCATATTATGAGCATATGGTACAAACAAATTGGTTTGTAACCCTTTCTTGTGTGCGGTTGAGGACTCCATAGTAGTATTTGAAGTACTAGGTGGAGTGGTAAGAAATGGGTTTTCTTTAGGGAGCTAGATAAGATTGTGCAACTCAGGAAGAGTAGGACATTTGTTAGTGGGGTGTCCTTCTCTTTTTCATAAGGTGCAAGGAGGTTTGTGGAGGGAATGGAGCTGCGGGATCTCTCTTCCTTCTTCTGCCCCTAGTGGTAGTGGGGTTGCCGCTAGTTAGGGGTGATGGTGGTGTGGCAGGAGCCTGTACTGGGATATGAATCGATAATCCCTCTATATGAGGAGGGAGAGATGGCGTAGGAACCATAGCGGGGGGATGGAGATACCATACAAGGATGGAAAACACGATGTTGGGAAGAGTGAGAGTAGCAGCTACCTGGAATTCTTGGCCTCTAGGTGGGGGGTAGAAGAAGGGGATTTGGGTAATGGCTTGGGGGATTGTCTCCCAAACCGGGATTTTCACCTAGAGGGGGGGGGGAATCTTGGATAAGTGGTGGGGTGGTGTTCTCATGGAATTTCTAAGGTGGTATTTCTCTCACTGGTGGAACTTCTATGTGGGGAGGGGCCTCAATGAGAGGCGTATTTCCTCTAATATATGTTCCATTGGAGGAAACTACACACACTTGTGCTTAAATAGAAGGGTGGAGGAGATATGGTGCTCCATGATAGGCACATAGAGGGTGAAGAGTGCATAGAGGAAATAATTATGTCACATGTATAGTGCGTAGAGTGCGCATCTGTGGGCCTTGAAAGCCACGCACTTTCTGTCACGCGTCGGGGAAGAAATTTCCAAGTGAAATACTCTTTCCTTGGCTCTGAATTTTGACCTTGGTAGGTTGGGCTAGGTTGGTTTTGGTACCTGCATATCAAAAAAATCAAAAATAAGTGCTCTCAAGACTTAAATAGGGAGGAATTTGATACCGGTCCTCAGTATGGTCGCCAATTTGTTGTGTTGGTTTTGTCACATGGGTGAGCAAAAACACAACACTTGCATGCTTATTTAAGTTAGCTAAACAAGACAGAAGTTTGTGAGTTGATTAGATAACCAAATACACATTAAACAAAGAAATAAAAACCAAAAAAAACTAAGAAAGAAAAGTTAGAGAAGCTTGAAAGAACTAGAACCATGAAAAGCAAAAAATGACCAATGTATAGCTACCAATGGATCAATGCATTGATAGGATAAACATGGTAGAGAAAGGAAGGGACTTATGAATCCCCTCTTCCTCCTTGGGAGGGATCTTGAATTCCCTAATAGAGATCTCTTCTCTTCATGCAATGGAAAGTAACAATGGTGAAGAAATGCAATGCCAATTCCCTCAAGAGGTGAGTGGAATGGTCCTTGCAATGGTGCTTGAAATATTCAAAGAGAAAATAGGATTCTCAAAGAATAATTCTTGCAGCATAACAATACCTTGAAGTTATTATTTTTCTAGCACACCCATGGCACATATTTATAGCATCCATTCATGGCAAGATATAATTGGTTCACAGTGTGAACAAGGGGCCTTTTAGATCACTTCCTAGCCCTTGACTAGCCTCCAATCTAGATTTCACTCAAATATGAGTGTCAAATCGTGTTGGGGGTCGGACTAGAAGTGGTTGAGAGGCCGACAAGATTCATAAATGTTTCATTCATGGAAGTGCGCAGATTTTATCATAGACAGTTGTGCATCTTGCACACAGTGCGCGTTGAGGCATGTGTTATCCTGCACACTATGCATGCGCTTCCTTTGGGGAATTTGTGTACTTTTTTTTTTGAACCAAGTATATAGTTTTTTTTGTCTTTTGATGGATTTTGGTGTTGTAGGTGGACTAATTGTTTTTGGCATTGATGTCTTTATTCATCCATTGTGTGTAATTTTGTGAATGATTTTTTGCTGGTAACACTTACCATGTGTTGGTTGTTGCATATTTACAGACCTGGATTCCCATGGTGCCTAAATTTATGCTCGATTTTGACAATGTATCGATAGGCATCTCCTAATGATGAGATATTTAGGAAATCCATTTTGGTTTGGATGTACCTATGCAGAGCCCCACGGTATTTCATAACCAGATGTTGCTCTGAGTATTTTATACCCATTTTGGTGTGCAAGGTATGGAAAGTATTTGTGAAATCCAGAACTATTCCACTCTTCTTTTGCCACAATGTGGTCCATCTCTTGTATTTGTCTTCATAGTTATCAATAGGAAAGTACTATACTTTGACTACATCCACAAAAAAATCCCAAGTGGGCTCATCCCCATATATTCTAGATTCCTCTGTGGAACTTTTTCCTAGTAAGTTTCCCACCAATGTTTGACATTGGGGAGAGCCTTGAGGAGTGCGAAGGTGATATTTTCCCTGTCGAAAAAAATTTGAATAGAGAAATAGCCTTCTAATAGATTTAACCATTTTTCTAAGGCATTTGCATCTATCTGACCTTCAAATATGGGAATATCAAAATCAACTTGTACCTTGAAGGGAGAGGTTCCTCCAAAATGGCCTCTTGATGAAGATGTGCATGTTGCTATCAGCAGGCATTGAAGGATGTGTGAAAAATTCTCCATCATTTCATCCCTATGTCACGCAAGAGCTTGCTCAAGCAACAAGTTAATATAATATTATGCTCCATCATTCTTATTTTATGAATACATTGATGGTATATTGGGCGTGTGAGAGTGAATTTCCTCAAGAGAGACAAGATCAAGACCCAATTGGCTATACTCGGACCTCGTCAGGGACATGCACTGAGATCAAGAGTAGCCTACTTTGATACCACTGATCTGGATTATTTTCAAAATGAAATGAAAGTAGAAATATTTGTTAGGAGCCAAATATCAATATAGCATAGAAAAACCTCAGAAAAAGTACTCAACGCCTTGAAAAAGATATAAATAGATAATAAGCCTCTTCAAGGGGGAAGCCTCCTTATGCCCACAAAAATGTTCAAATCCAAGATGATTCCAAATGAAAATATCTCCTTGGTATATATAGGAGACTGGGAGGTATAATTACAACTAATGGACTAAAGCCGACATAAATAAAATAACATTACTAATGTAATATGCCCCAATTAAGGGGTAATGAGCCACTATTTAGAGCTTAAAATGCCCCTCCCCTTGAGACAAGTGTTGTTCGCAACGCTTGATTAACTCTAGATGCTTTTGTATAAAAGACTCATCTTCCCAAGTGGAATCTCCAGCCGGTAGTTTCCTCCATTTAATGAGATACTCTGAAATGGATCTATTCCTCAGCTAGTGAATTCTTGTGTCAATGATGGCTTCAGGCTCCAATATGATTTTTCCTTTCTCGTCAATTTCTGGCAATATAGTTTGAACTGGGATCTTGTCACATATAACCTTCTTTAAGCATGAAACATGGAAAATTGGGTGTACTCGTGAAGATGCAGACAACTCCAATTTGTATGCCATAGTACCCATATTTTGCAACACCTTATAAGGGCCATAGTACTTTGGTGATAATTTATAATCCTTATTGGCTTTCTTGAGGGACATATGTTTGTATGGTTTTAGTCTTAAAAAAACCCAATCCC
>ML780453.1:459179-470776 GCA_009831015.1 Picea engelmannii | reverse complement strand
CGGGAACATATCGTGACCGTCGGATTTCCTAACTACAAATGCATACTAATGCATACTAAAGAAACACACTTTTACCTAACGACATATTAGACCAAGTAGATCTTAACTAACTCCTAAGTGTCTAAATATCCTAACAAGGTTGAGCTCCCTGTGATGAGAAAATCATCTACATATAGAACTATCAATATAAGGGAATATGTGTTCCTCATTATATACACATTATGATCTTATCTACATCTAAGAAAACCTATAGAGAGAATATAAGAATCCATTTTAGCATACCATGCCCAAGGTGCTTTCTTAAGTTTGTACAGTGACTTCCTCAACCTGCAAACTAATGATGGATCATGAACATATCCCTCTAGTTTCTCCATATATATCTCCCAATTAAAATTTTGATGTAATAATGCATTATTCCCATCCATATGGTGTACCTCCCACTTTTTAGTTGTTGCAATAGCTAGAGCTAACCGAATGGAATCAATCTTGGCAATCGGTGCAAAAGACTCTCCATATTCAATGCCTTGTACTTGTGAGAAATATTAAGCTACTAATTGATCCTTATACTTTGTAATTTATCCATCAACATCCCTATTTGTTTTTAAAATTCACTTACATATAACAATATTTCTATTGGAAGGTAGAGGAACCAACTCACATTTGTTGTTCTCCATCACGGAATTGTACTCCTCTTTCATAGCTTCCTCCCAATAGGGGTTAACTTCAACATATACATAAGACTAAGGGTTGGATCCAATTACCATATAAAAATAAATAGGTAGCAAAGGCTCTGTGGTGGTAAGAGCTTGTAGAGGCTCCACAAACTGAGATTTGGTTCTTCGTGGATCGGCGGGATCACTCACCAGATCACCTACTACATGAAGAGTTTGTTGTGCCCATTGTGGTAGATGCTTTAGACCTGCAAATTATTTTTTTTATTATAAATATCATAGATATTAGATTCATATATCTAATCAAAACTCTTATCAGAAGAAGTCTCATGAAGTTTCGCAACTAATGGTGGTGGAGATGGAGGTGTGGACTACTCCGGAAGTACCTGTGAAGGACCCTCTTCAAACTTGACACTCATATGAATGAATAATGTATATGAATCATATTTATGAGTAAAGTGAGAGAATTTGTACAACATGGAATGGTGATTAACCTCACCAACAACAATTTTTGAACCATCTGACAAGTCAGAAATAATAACTGAGTCTGGAGTGAACTCCACCTTCTTCCCTGAACCTAAATGAGTGATTTGATATATGGAGAGGGGATTCACTAAAATATTTGGAACATGAACTGCATACTAATAGAATCCATGGTCTAGATCAACTCTACCCCTACTGCACATCTTAGCAGAAGAATCTTCTCCCATGATGATCGGTGGTTTAAAACAAGTCTCTAAGTATGAGAAAATTCTATCTGATGAGGTCATGTGATGGGTATCCCTTGCATCAAGCATCGGGAGAAGATGAAATAACAAGTAATTCATGAACATTACCTATTTCCAATGATGGATTTTCTGATGGATTCTTCCTTACATTATCCAAAATACAATCCTCAAGGTGATGCTACTCAAGTGATTGTGTCATGAGATCTATGGTATTTTTCATGCAAGAACTCTCAGGATGAAACCCCATGCAGTAGGAACACTTGGTCTTCTCCTTCTTTCTCTTTTATTCCTTGGAACTTGAACTCTCATTTTTGGATTGTGTTTACCTTCCTTCTTGTTCTCTTGGTCCTTCTTACCCTCGCTCTTCTGCTTATTCTTATTTGAACTTCCTTAAGTTGTAAGCGCATGGGGATTTGAACTCTTGAGTGCCCCTATCTAGATGAGATTTGTCTTCTCATGGATAAGTGACTCCATGAACTCATCCAGGGATGGCATCTCCCATGTATACCCCATATCTAACCTAGTAGTATGAAAAGAAGAAGTATAGATAGAATACTCTGGTCCTAGTTTGGTTAGAATTGAAAAGATTAACTATTCATATTTCTTATCAATTCCACAATCCCTAACATATGAAATTACAGTTTTAAACTTATAGAAGTAGTCATGTAGGGTCTCTAAATCACTTGTATTCAATGCATGTATATCATTCTCCAATTGATGGCCTCATAGATTGTCTTTCTTGCCTAGAAAATCCTTCATCTTTTTCCAAATATCATTAGGAGTCTTGCAAGTATCGACATGGAAGAGGAGATCCAGAGATATTCTCAAGCACAACATCCCGTAGGATTCATCCATTCTATTGAAGTAATTTTTATCTCTATGTTTGAAGAAGGCTCGACCTCAGCTCCCATGGTGACCCTATATAAATCCTTGTTGCAAAGTAGAAGCTCTATCTTGGGCTTCCACTCAAAGTAGTTAAAGGGTGTCAAGATCATTGAAGAAGATGGATGATCCATAGTTCTATGTTAGATGTCCAATGTGATATATAAACCTGCAATAAAAGTGAATAATCACTTATAATAATAGCTCTAATACCATTTAGGATTAACCCACACTCCAAGATCTAATTGTGAGTAGGAAATACTACACTAGCTAATTGCAAAAGAAAGAGAGGAGAGAGAAAAATAGAATCAATATTCACACATAAGAGACTAAGAAACCAACTTGAATCATGTTGTATTAATCCTTGATCATGAGTACAATATATATAACTCTCTACAAGATGAGTAATGCGCACTAGGTTAGGGTTTTGTTGATCAAAAATTTTGTCACCTTGATTTTCCACTCTTTGGAATAATAAAAACTTGATATCAGAAGAAGAGAATTTTGAGAAATCATAAGCTCATGGTGTAGCCTTCAGTCTCAGATTCATCATGCATTTTACGAAATAAAAATCTGAGTCTGTACGCCCAAGATACTCATGGTTTTGTCTAACCACCTGATATTCCATGAAGAGCACTTCTTCCACCTGCAACACAACTAATTTATTTCTTAGTACTAAGTTTCCTTTATTACACTAAGTCTTGAGTGGTGACAACTGATCAAGGGCTTAGAGCCTTCTCTTCGGACTTCAACCACTGATAAAAGTCACCCACTCATGACAGGAAAAGTAAAATGGTATTTACAATGAAATGATTGAGAAAAACTTTCATTCATGTGAAACACAGTGCTTGAGCATTCTTCCATTGACAGGTCCTCCTGGAAAATCTGCTCCATCCATATCCTTGATCAAAATTGCATTACTTCCTCTGTAGGAATGTATTATCAATGGACCTTTCCATAGATTCTCAAATTTTCCATGCTTGTCGTTTTCTTCATTCCTTGAGTCCCATTTCAGTACTTTGTCTCCTATCTGGAATTCATCAGCCTTGGTCCTTCTATCATAGATCTTCTTGATATTTTCTTGAATCACAACAACCCACAAGATGAAATTTTTACCACAACTACTTAGGTATGTTTCCTCAATGACCTCCCAATTTCACGGTCTGAATCATTCTAGAAAAACAGTTATTACGAAAATGGTGAGATAACCTGTAAATAACATACCTTAGAAAGCATCATCAAAAGAATTTATCCTCCCTTGAATTTTGGCCTTCTTTACTTCACCTTCCCTTTGAAATTAATCTTATATATCCTTTGGTTAATTTAGTCACCTGTATATATTCAATATGCTCAAGTGTGATTGAAATGAGAGAGCCTTGCCTCTTATTTATACTTTCATGTAGCTTCCTTCGAAGCATATTCTAGACCACATTGTCCACATAGTCACCTATGTCCAACTTTGTCCAATTTTCCACTTGTCCATATATCCAATATCCACTTGACTACTTAACCCATTTTCCTCTTTTTAGGGTTAACCTTCTTATAACCACTTTCCATAATTAGAAAGTTCTCCATTTACTTTATTATTTAAATAATCCTCTTTGACTTTGTCACTTCACTTTATCATTTAAATAATCCTCTTTGACTTTGTCACTTCACTTTATTATTTAAATAATCCTCTTTGACTTTGTTACTCCACTTTATTATTTAAATAATCCTCTTTGACTTTTTCACTTCACTTTATTATTTAAATAATTTCTTCTTTGCAAGAGTTTTGACTTATTTGACCTTTTGGGGCTTCAAGCCAACAAATGAGCATCCTTCAACTTCGTAAGGCCATAACTCTCAAACCGTGAGGAGTTAAGTGACGTTCCACATACCACCAGAAATGGCATGGCATGTACTATCCATATAGAATAGTCTTACCTGCAAATATATCAAAACTCATACCATTATACATCAAACAAACTTGGGTCCATTACCCAAACCTTTGTGCTATCAGAATTAGCTACCAGACTTTCTTCAAGGGTTGACATCATTGACAACCAACACAATTAATCAACAATCTCCCCCTTTGGCATTGATGGAAACACTCTGATTCAATACTGAAATCATATCACTCATGCTCCCCCCTGGAACCATGCATGCATCTCTGTGACCAACGCTCCCCCTGGAACCATGCCTCTGTCCTTTGCATCTGATAAATCTCTCCCCCTTTGTCATCAATGGCAGTGGTATCTTTCCATTCATGTATGCTCCCCCTAACTGACTTGTCTGATATCCCAACTTGAACTGTCCTCTTTATGGTGCTTCCTCGTGTACATCTAAGACATATAAGATAAGCATTCAAAAGCATTCATTTTGGAGTAGAAATAACTCTGAGTCTCTAGCGAAGATACTCAAAGGCTTCTTATGGAAGCAGTTTTGTAAAGATGTCTTCCACTTGTTATTTTGTGCCCACATATTCAACTCTGATGTTCTTTTCTACAATTTGTTCCCATAGAAAGTGATACTTGATTGGAGTGTGCTTCATCTTGGAGTGCATCACTGGGTTCTTTCAGATTGATGGTGCTTGTATTATCACAATAGATTGGAATGGGCTCATCATACTCAACCTGTATATCTGTCAGAGTTTGTTTCATCCATAGAACATGTGTACAACATGTTGTTGCTACAATATACTCTACCTCGGTTGTAGATAAATATATCGATGATTATTTCTTGCTTAGCCATGTGATGCAGACCTCAACCCACAGGCCGAAATTCGCTCATAGGATTGTTCCAAATTCTCCTTTGAGCCGAAGCGGCTCCTTTGTTTCTCACTAGAATGTCCAACGAATCCACAGGTCCTTCATAAAAATTGCCTATGTAAATTTACTCCAGGTTGAGCCTTATGCTTCTATAAGACCACGATCTGGTCCTTACACAAACGTCTCTCACGACTCGAAAATCCGTGAGTCGAAACCTCTCAACTTCTCTTTTTCCAACCTTCGATGTATGAGATCACAATATGGGTGTAGCTCCCTCTTTCTCATCACCTACCACGTGTGACCGTCATCTAGGGCTAAACACTGGCACTTCTCACAACTTCGCGACCTCGTGAGTTGGAGTATCAAACCTTGGTTGTCTCCCTTTGCGAAACCTCGAGATGCGATAGTTGACTTCTCTTTGAATACCTCTCACAACTCACAATCTCACGAGTTGGAGTGTAGAGTCTTCATGCTCCTCCTTTGTGAAATCCCGAGATGTGATAGGGAAACTATGGGTTGACCCCTCAATGTGCGAGTACACGCCACCTGTCACCCTTGCGGTCCCCACCTGACGGATGTACCATTCATCCACACGAGCTCTCGAATCTAGCCACTTCGCAACTCTGGTAGTTGAAACTGACTCCTCTCAAACCCCGATCTCTCGAAGTGCCAAAATCCCAAAACTTCACACCAATTCTTATCGCAACTCGTGATTTCGGGACTTTCGTTCCTCTGTACTCAACTTCTTGTCGTCCAGAACCCCAAAATACCAAAATGATCTGACGGCTCAGACTGTTCAAGATCAACGGTCCACATTGATTCCTACCTCCTGAAGGGTGGATTCATCTAGCACTTAATCTTTTCACAGCTTCACCAAATCCTACAGTCCTCTCTACTTCATGAATCCTCCATAGGGAAATTTGACCGCTCGTTTCTCCTTGACAACTTCCGCGAAATGAACAAATGTTCCTTCGCTTTTGAACTTTACTTCTGTTGGATGACTTCCACCCTCGTCTCCTTTTGAAGTACTTGGTCTCTGTCTTCCTTTGAAGTGTTCAAAGGTGTTATCCCTCCTAAGATTCCACTTACAAACTCAACCTCCAAAAGGTTCCTACATGCACTCCTTGCGGCACTTCTTCAAATACCTCTAAGTATTTGATTTCTCAACTCTGTGCACCTCCTGCAACATCAGTCCTCAAATCGTTCCCTTAGTTGATAAGTTCTAACTTTCAACCAATCTTCGCACACCTTGCATGGCTTCTATGTTTCACTTGCACTTATGTTGAAATGAGAACAATGGTATCCCTCCTGAGCTTCTAGAGATGAACTATGAACCTTCGTCAATGCACTCCTTGTGGACATTTCGCTGCACTCCTTGTAGGAACTCTCCCTCAGGATGAGAAATAATTGAAACTCATTCTCTTTCTCTCTCAGACTTCAAACATTCAACATGAAATCATACATACACACACAGTATTAGAACAAATGCATAACAGAGAGAATAAACAACTGTAAGCATACCATTCACCATGTATAAACAGAAAACATTATAACACCGTGAAATCTGATTCAAAGCTTCATATATTAATTCGAAACTCATGTACATGGGTTCTTCTCTCAACTCCCTACTACAAATCTCTGCTCATGTTCTAATCATACAATGCTCTCTCTTTTTTTTATTTTTTTTTATACAAAAAAGAATGAGGGTGTCTATATCTGTTTTCCCTCCTGCTCTTCTAAGCTATCTAATCTATCATTCAAACCTACCTAATTTCATTAACTATGCATAAATGCCTTAATAAAAAAGACGGATGGGAGAATTTCCCCAAGTCCATTTACAATCTCCAAAGTATAAATGCGAGTACATTCCTCTTTATTATTACACTTCTGCCTTTGTTTCAAAATTCAAAACGGGTCTTTATGAAAATGTGCTCTTTTCTTCCTCTACGCGTCCAACTGCTCCTTGGGCTTGGTCACATGTTTTTGGCTTTGCACGATGCTCCTGCATCACCATGATATTAAACACTCACCCAAGTAGAACGTTTCTCCACTAGTGCTTCGTCAGTCATCAATGCAACCTACCCAATCTGCATATGTGTAGTCAATAAGTAATAGATCATTTCCTTTATGATACCATAATCCAAAATATTTTGTTCCTTTGAGA
The DNA here is from genome assembly GCA_009831015.1 of Picea engelmannii. Lineage (NCBI taxonomy): Eukaryota > Viridiplantae > Streptophyta > Pinopsida > Pinales > Pinaceae > Picea > Picea engelmannii. Next base: position 463,581 of record ML780453.1, on the reverse strand, counting down.
TATCTAAAAATCCTCTTCACTTCTAATACATGTGATTCACTTGGTGTTGCTTGAAATCATGCCACTTGTCCAACTACATGCATTACATTTGGTATGGATGTTGTCACATATAGTAGGCTACCAATCATTGACCTGTATTACCTCTGACCTGTAGACTTTGAATCATCGTCTTTGCTCAACTTGCAATTGGTTTGCATGAGAGTGATAATTGGTTTGCAATCTTCCATTCCGAACCTCTTTAGCATTTCTTTGATATACTTGGTTTGAGAAATAAAAATTCCTTGGTTGCTTTGACATATCTGAAGACCCGGAAAGAAGGATAGTTCTCCAAGTAATGAAATTTATGTAAATGTGTTGAACTTGCATAGAATAGATCTAGCTAAACAATAATACACACATTTGCAGAGAGAGTTTGAGAAAGAAGAAGAAGGGGAGAAAGAATGAAAGAATTCTCATTAACCGTTGTGAATAATGAATAATTTACACATAATATACTCTATATAACTCAATGAGTGTGCACTGAAGGAGAACCAATGTGCCATAGTGATGGTATAGAGTGATATGGACACACACCAACATTTATGCGAGTGAACTTCCACCTAGTCTAGTCTCTCAGGTAGTTACAAGAGTGAACTACCACCTAGTTGAGTTAACTAGCCAACTAGTCTTCAAATAACTGACTGAAAATAGAGTATTGAAGAGTTAACTCAGGAAATCAAGGGTAATGCATCAATCTGGTGATGATCCCAATGTTGCATGGTGACAAAACCAATGCAACATCTAAACTCAACTCAACTAGTCAAACTGAAGTGTCAACTGAAAGAGAATATTCTCCAGGTGGAATATTCTCCCCTAAAATATAGGAGACTRGATAATGACTAATTATGACTAATAAACAAGGAAAAACCTTAGGAAAAATAAATCCTAGGTGTGTGTGAAGTAACTCCAACACCCCCCCTGAACATCACTATGGTGAAAATAAAGAATGGGTCATGGCAACGAGGCCATGTTAGGTACCCAAATACAAAATATACACTGAAATAAATGAGGAAAGAGAGAAAACCTCATGGGAAAAACCCTCCCTCAAATTACAATGCATAAAAAAATATGAGAAGGAACAAAAAATAGTTGATAAGCAACCTTGTCCTTCACTCCAAGAAGACCTCACAACTATGCAAGTTTGTGCTCGTTGAAGATTTTGTTGAAGATGTATGTGTTTGAACGGATATGATGAAGTAGATGCACCATTGAGATGTCCACACATATCCACTTTCTCTTCTTATAATGAAAAATATCCAAATAAAGTTTGGATGAAATTTTGAAAACTGTGCGGTTGTTTCCGGAAAAACGCTAAAATTTTGTTGATTTTAAAATGATCGTAACCTCACTTCCTGGACTCTGTTTCGGACGATTTGTTTTTTGAAATTGGATATTTTCTCGAGAGGGATTAAAATATCCAATTCATTTCTACAAATTGTGCTCATAAAATACCATAATTGAGTATGATGTGTGCGGCTCCCTTTTTGTCTCCTGAGATGCATGCATTGCACATGGAAAAGTATTTACATCTGACCCCTGAGATGCATGCCATATATCTTCCACATGAAATTCAGAGAAAAAAAAAATGTGAAATGGACTAGACATCATCTTCAATTAATGGGATACAAATTTGTGCAAATATGTTTGTAGAAGACTCTTCAGAATAAGAGGCTTGATCTTCTGATGGCTTCTCTTCTCACTCTATTTGCTCAACCTCAGGCATGAAATATTCAAAATATTCTTTATTCCAAAATAGAACCTCCAATCTGGTCCATAATTCATTTGGAGTTGATTCTTATGATTCATAGTATACTTGGTGGAGAATTTATGAAGAAATAGATAAGAAGATAAATCCTATGGCCATATCTTGTTTATTGAGAAAGTCATTTTTCTTATCGACGGAATCAGATTCTACTTCCATTTCCATGGTTATTTGGTATAAGACTCTACTTATGAGAAGAATTATAATCTTTGGCTTCCACTCCAAATAGTTATGAGGTGTGAGAAGTATTATCGGTGAGTAAAACATAAATTTCATCTTTTCTGCATTATTCAATCTTCAGTACCTGAAAAAATAATTTGGTGTATCTTTTGCTTAGCAGTCGGTCGGCTCTGATACCATGTAAATGTGTTGAACCTGCATATAATATATCTAGCTAAACAATAATACACACATTTGTAGAGAGAGTTTGAGAAAGAAGGAGAGAAAGATTGAAAGAATTCTCATTAACCGTTCTAAATAATGAATAATTTACACATGATATACTCTATATAACTCAATGAGTGTGCACTGGAGGTGAACCAATGTGTCATAGTGGTGGTCTAGAGTGATATGGACACACACCAATAGTTACAGGAGTGAACTTCCACCTAGTCTAGTCTCTCAGACAATTACGAGAGTGAACTTCCACCTAGTTGAGTTAACTAGTCAACTAGTCTTCAGTTAACTAACTGAACTGAGAGTAGTGAGGAGTTAACTCAGGAAATCAAGGGTAATGCGCCATTCTAGTGATGATCCCAAGGAAAGTGTGCATTAGTTAGTGATGATTCCAATATTTCATGGTGAAAAAACCAATGCAACATCTAAACTCAACTCAACTAGTCAAACTAAAGTGTCAACTGAAAGAGAATATTATCCAGGTGGAATATTCTCCCCTAAAATATAGGAGACTGGATAATAACTAATTATGACTAATAAACAAGGAAAAATCTTAGAAAAAATAAATCCTAGGTGTGTATGAAGTAACTCCAACAATTTCAAATTCATTATGCATGTCCTTTAATTTCTGGCTTAACCTGTCATCAATACTTCGAAAAATAATATCATAAACATAAACTTCAATTAATAAAATACTATCTTGATTTACCTTGATGTAGAGGTTGTTGTGTGCACTTTATTTTCTGAACCCTGCCTATTGTAGATATTTATCCGGTTTAGAGTACCATGCTCTAGGATCTTATTTTAGACCATACAAGGCCTTCTTTAATTTAAACACATAATCTGTGTTCTCTGACAATTGAAATCCTTCTAGTTGTTCAATGTAGACTTCTTCTTCAAGTTCCCCATTCAGAAAATTTGATTTTACGTCCATCTGATACACTTTAATATTTTTGGAGCATGCATAAGCTAAAAGCAATCGGATTGCTTTCATTTTGGCAACTAGGGAAAATGTCTCTTCAAAGTCGATTCCTTCAACCTATGCATATCCTTTACATACCAATCTAGCTTTGTTCCTTGTAACATGTCCATATTCATTCAATTTATTCTTGTATACCCACTTTGTGTCGATCACATTCTTATCCTTTGGTCTTGGAACCAATTCCCAAGTGTCATTTTTATCTATTTGATCAAATTCTTCATCCATGGCCTTATTTCAAAATTCATCCTTATTGGCCTCTTCAAACCAGGTTGGTTCAATCCTTTATGAGAGTGCTAAGTGTGTTTGTTTTGGTGAATGGATTCTTCTTCTAGTCTCAACTCCTACATCTTTTTTTATGATAATCTGATATGAAGGATGATTCTTTTGTACTCGTCAATTAGGTGTCTTTGGAAGAACTTGTTGAACTTGCTCTCCTGCTTCTGTCGAATCCTATTCATCTTCCCTTTCTACTTCTTTTTCATCATCTACTTCTTCTTCGTAAAGTTGTTCCATTGATTCATTTTCTTCTTCATTTAATTATTGTCTACCTATTTCATCAATTGTTACATTGATGCTTTCCACAACTTTGTTCAATCTCAAGTTGTAAAACTTGTATGCTTTCTTTGTACTTGAGTAACCAACAAGTACTCCTTTGTCCACACAAAAGTGAAACTTTCCCATTCTTCCATCTTCTCTTTTGATGTAGCATTTGCTTCCAAAAAATATGAAGTGCTTCACATTTGTTGGTCTTCCTTTCCATAGCTCGTAGGGAGTTTTGTCAGTGTTGTTTCTGAACATTACTCTATTTTGAATGTGAACTATTATATGCATGGCATGTGTCCAAAATATATCTTTCAATTTGGAATCCATTAGCATTGTTTGAGCCATTTCATGTATTATCTTGTTCTTTCTTTCAACAACTCCATTTTGTTGATGTGCCCTAGCAACAGAGAATTGCCTTTTTATTTCATGCTTGCTATAGTAGTCCATAAATTACTTTGAAGTGAATTCTCCTCCATTATCAGATCTTAAGCATTTTATTTTTGAATCCATTTCATTTTCAACGATTTTCTTGTAGACCTTGAAGTTTTCAAAAGCTTCTAACTTATTCCTGAGAAAGCAAACTGCAATCATTCATGTTTAATCATCAAGTAATAACATAAAGTATTTCTCATATTTTAAACCCTTTGTTGTAGTTGGTCCAACTAGATCAGTATGCACAA
>ML780453.1:434485-449775 GCA_009831015.1 Picea engelmannii | reverse complement strand
CAAGCCTTTTTAACAATTTCAAACCTAGCATTAAGGCTTCATACTTAGTTATATTATTGGTACACTGAAAATTCAACTTGTAGGAATGGCTTTTTGTATATCTTGTTTTTGAATTTGAAACCCACACTCCATCTCTTGATCCTTCCTTACTAACTGCACCATCAAAGTCTAAAACCCTGTTTCATCACCCTGAAAAGCCATTTTTTGAAGCAAACATTGTGGACACTATGCCAAAACAAGTTGTCAAGCCAATTGTCACAACCTCCACCGTCAACAGGCACATTTTTCTCAGGTAATCACAGTTCCACCATTACTCTACCTTAAAGATCTGTAAATCATGTCCCCCAAGGCAAAATCTGTTGATACGTCCGACAACTCGATTCTTCCCCCTTCTGTTGACCTAGATCACATCCCCCTGGCAGATAAGGACTATAAAATCATAGCGTCGAGGTGCGAAATTGATTTCTTCAAATTGCACTCTTGGCTAAAATACATATTTCTGGATCAAAGCGATGAAATTGGACTTTGGGAGTCCAATTTACCTCTGTATATGATTCCTCAAACCCATCGTTCCCTGAATTCACCCTCAAATGCCAAGCTCGTTATTCACCCGGCCAAGGGTCATTGTTTCCACCTCTAGTGAAACCTTGTTCACAATTACCTCTGAATCCATTGATCAGATGTTTCAAATCCCTAGAAACGATGCAACCATCCCATTTTCCATTGAATCCCTAAATGACCTATACAAGAATCTCACATTTCCCCAAAGAGCCCATATTTTCAAGATTTTGTTGCCAGAAGATGCCCAATTTCCCAAGAAAAAACCCCCTTATTCATCCTCCATATTCATTGTCAAGGCCAACCAGATCATTTCCATTCTTTGTTACCTGTTAGGTTATTTTTCAGATGAATGGGTAGATGAGCCTACTCTAGGTTTTCTATCTATCTTTTCCATAGAAGAAAGATACACAATTAAATTTAATTCCAGTCAATTTATGGCTGATAACATTCATGATCATCTTTTCAGGTTTCCAACTGAAGGAATTTTCATATATTCCTCAGTACTGGTTTATATGTTCTTGTTTTTTCATTCAGATGGGTTTCCATGTGCATTTTAGAAATTGAACCAGGAAGGAAACCCACAATCAGTGACCTCATGGACCTCATTGGTGAGGGAAAATTCAACAAAATACAACGTCAAGGACTTCATAGACCAGTTCTATCACCTAGTGGTTTGCATGTTGAACAGCAGCTCAGAGCCAAGGATCAATGAATAAATTCAAAGAATCCTTCACCTTTTTTATCTATCCAAGACAAGGGATTGGTATTTATACCAAAACCACACAGAGATAAGAGTGTATGTGTGTGAGCTCCCACCTTACAGATTTCCAAAATACCTCCCTATGAGGATTTTTGCACTAGAATACATAAGGAAAATGGTGAACTCATATGAAATACACTTCATTGCAACAAAGAAGAAATAATAGCTCAGAATCAAGACTCAAATTGGCCCTTTCATCTGCAACAGTAGATCATCAGGAGAAGAATCAAATAACCTCGTGAAACAGATGAGGTTTACTCAGAGTTCCACTTGGTCTTACGACCCATTTGGTGTCATCTCAGAGCTTAGAGTCAAACAAAGGAGAACTCCTTATGCTCACACACAGAAACCAGAAGTGGAGAAGTATATGAACCAAATAAAATGGAAAGAAAACACATTGCTAGAAACAGAGGAACAACCTACCCCTCTCACTGATTCCCATACCAACACACCTCAAAAGAAAATAGATAAGAGAGCAATAAAGGAGGTTTCTCCTTCAGTCACAGAGGTATCAGCTGAGGACTTCCAAGTTTATAGAAAAAGGACCAAGACCAGTCATGCATCGGACTTGCTCAAGGAAGGAGAAATGTCGTCCACCATAGTCATGGAGGGACCACACTCTTCATCCTATTCAGACAGTCATTTCATAGTGTCTACATCATCAACAGCATCTCAAAGACAAATAGACACTACTCTGACAGCCGAATCATCTCATGCAAACAGAGTCAAATATTTTTGCCAAATACAAACAGATCAAGCAAAGAAATGGGCTCCTCAACAACAACACCTATGCTCAATTATAGAAGAAGACCTCCGCTCAACACATGTTGTTGTCATCATTTGACACAGAGAGAGGAAGAATGCAAATGGCATTATTTCAAGCACAAGTTCCTCATCCTAAAATAGTTGTATACTATAAGAAGATTGCCTTTGAGTTTGATGTAAAGGATGTCCATCCAATAGACCAGACAGATATGCATAGGCATACAGGAGAGATGATATTATCTACCTTGAAAAACACCTCAATGACTGCTTCAAAGTTGAAAGTGTCCCTGAACAACATTCAGTCCCAATTGAAGCTGGAGAAAATCTCTTCTTTGGCTAAGGACAACAAAATCAAATCACTAGAAGAATTGGTGTTGAAGATTGGGTATGACCCAACAAATGTCAAGGAAACAAAAGATTTATTGAAGAAGAAGAATGATGATATAGCATCTCTGAGAAAGCAGTTGAATCTTCCATCTACAGAAGATTCACAAGCCAAATAAGTGGTTGAGACTGAAGGCCAAAAGAAGAAATGTTGAAGCTTATCATGGAACAGAATGCATAGATAAGAGAAATGGAAGAAGAAATGGATAAATTGATAAAGGAAAAGGAACAGAATTTGAAAATGGCCATGATTCCACTGGATTTAGTCCCTCTAATAGGAATTAGAATAGCAAAAGAATCCACATCAGCAAAAATTCCATCAACAATCCCAGTACAAGTTTCAGATGCATTTGACAAACTTGTAAAATCCATGGAAGACATGTCCATCCAAGGGGAAGAGATCAGGAAACTACAGGAAGAGGTAAAGAACCTGGAGGATTTGAAGTCAGTGTTCCAGGCCAGTCACCGGATAGAGATGCATAAGTCTCAAAGACTTAGTCAGCAATTACAACAACTACAAAAAGAGATTGTCATGGAAAAAACCTTAGCCCAAGCTAAGGAAAATATTTGGGTAGATATCACCAGGTCGATGTCAGAAATATGGCCATCTATACAGATCATCTTTGAGAAACATGAATTAGTACAGAAGTCCAGAGGAGCAATTGAGATCATCAAGGAAGAATTAGGAGAAAGACCCACAGAGGCCAGTGAACTTGTCAGATTTTTGAACTCCAAAAACAAGCAGGAGTTAGAAGAACTAGAAATTGAGGACAGAAAAGATACCATCCTTGAGATCAAGAAGGTCCTGACCAAGAAAGGATTGATGTTGCAACTAGAAGAAAAGGCCCAAGTGATGGACATAGGTGTGCAGATATTTTTCAATAAATTTGAAGTGCTACATAAGAAAGGTCTTCTTGGATTAATAGTATTAAATGACAAACTGATCACTTTGTCTGATTACAAACAGAAGATGAGTGTAGTGGAAAAGGATAGTTCAAAGTTTGTAGGGATACAGGGAAGCATTACTGGTAAATATTTCCTGGAGACACTACATTTGGACTTGAATATTCATCATGAGATTAAGCATATCTTCATCACTAAGCCTACTTTTTCCAAGTATACTGAAATGGATGAGATATACAGGAAGTTACTCAATATTTCCATCCGAGGTAAAAAGAGATGGAAAGATCTATGTGCCTTACTTGAGTAAAGAAATTTTTTAGATTCTAGTCAGCATGGAGCAGCCAAGCAAAGTCAAAGACATGAGTCACCAACTAGTTCCACCAAATTAGCACAAAGGATCCAAGCAAATCAACAAATCCCTATATTTTGTATTTTAGAGATCTAGTTAGTAAGGTATTCCTCCATAATATACTAGTCATTTATGACAAGATATAATGTAAATAGTTTGATAAATACTTCTCCCTTTTAAGTATTGAGGGTTTATTTTTGCACCCAAAAGCTATTGTGTAATTTTTCAAAGGATCGACCAGTAATAAAAAAAGGCTTATTCACAGGATTCTTGTGTCAGATTGTTGGTGATGTCTTTCTCTCTTTGTCAAATGTTTTCTTATTCTCTATAATCATTTTATGTATTTCCAATTATAATCATTAAAAGAAATTCAAAAGAACATAATTTATTTCATATACTTTGTCTCTGGTTTTTTAATGATCTGTATGTTTTCATATGAAACTGAGTGAAGGAATTCTTAACTGCTCCTCTTCTTAGTGGAATTTCCCCTCTTGTTCTCTCTTATTCATCCCATTTAATATAAATAGATCCAATAGTTTTACTACCCTGCCATGTGAATAAAACCTTATAAAATCTGAATTTAATCCTCATCTTTAAATATAGACCCCATGGCCCAATGGAAAATTAATCATTCTTTCAACCAAATATTTCAAACAAAAAAAAAAAAAAATGAACTGTCATAACTAGCCTAACATTTAAAACTCAAACAAATCTAGATCTGATAGAGAGATCCCTCTCTAAAGCTGGCAGGGCTAGATCCCAACTTCCAAAGTGGTTTGGTAGTTACCTTTGTCAATTTATTCTACAACCTATGGAAATTACAGAGTGATAACATTAGGAATACTTTCATTTTCCTTTCATCTCATAATATATCACTTAGTCCCATTCGTATTCTCTTAATTAGTCCCATTCTTATTCTCTTACATGTTCTTATTCTCTTACTTATTTATTTCCCATTCTCATTCTCTTTCGCACTGTCTTATTATCTTACTTAGTTTATTTCTCCACTCCCTCCATACTTAGTCTTACTTCATGACTCTCGATCTCAATATCCCCTCTCATCCTATCCTACATAACCTCCCTTACTTAAAAAATTTCCCAAGTTCACATCCCCCCTTTTCACACTCCTCACTCCCAATATCGATCCCCTTATCACTCCACACCCCTTCCTCCTTCCCCGCATCCCTGAAATACTCCACTCCACTCACTCCCTACCCCACCACACTCCTCACTCCTAACCCCGCCATACCCATTGACCCACCACACTCTCTAACCCCTCCATACCTCTCATCTCTTCCTTCTCCCATACTCTTCCTTAACATATTTCCCAAAGTTTATTTACCATTTAAGACTTAACCTATTATACTAAGACATGTGGAAACCAATCATGCTAAGACACAACATGTTATACTAATACTTGTGGAAACCAATCATACTAAGAAACGTGGCATCCTATCACATTGATGCATGTGGCATCCTATCACACTGAGAAACATTGTAGGTGATTGGGCATTGATTGGGTGATGATTGGGTGTTGATTGGGTGATGAATGGGCAGTGACTGGGTGACCAAAATTTCACTAAGTTATGAATTTTCCTAAGGAACGACCTCCGTAAGCTCTTGTGTTTCACAATAGTTATATGGAAACTTTTACTTTATAAACACTTAATTTTCCACCACCAAAATGAATGTGGGACTAAAGAGGTGGAATTAAATCAAAGGTTGAGATTGATCCATGAACCAGATCGATGGTTGCTGAGAAGCGATCTTCTGGAGCTCATAACTCATGATCCAGACGTCCATTTTTGGAAAGTGATACCTCGTTGGAAATATAATTCGAAAAGGAATAAAGTAGGACATGTTTCAATGGTTTAATTTTAACATAATTCTTCCATAAATTAAAATAACAATCAGCTCTGCTCTCATGACTTTCTGGAAAATCTGTTTGGAACCTTGTCTTCCCAAGATTATAAGTTGAGATCCAAAACTCCAAATTTAGCTAAAGAGGACTAGTTAGAAATTTAGGATAATGAAGAGTACTTATAGAATGGTTTCCATGGCTGAAAATTCAATTATCATGCTTAGAAAATTAAAACACAATCTTCTTTTTTCAAACAGTCAATTTTGAATTTTGGAAATAAAAGTTTATTTAAAAAGTTTTATAAAAGGTTGAAGTGGGTCCCACTTAGAGGCACAAATTTCAATGACTTAAGTTCATTAATAAGAATTCAATAAATCATTAATTAAATTGATTTACTCTTCATTCCAAAAATAAGAAGCATGTGGAAACTTCTATAAGAACAGAAACCCTAACTACTTCAAAGAAGCATTGGGACCATATTTAAAAGAAAGAGGGCACCATCAAAGTGAGGTTCATATTATCAGGATTAGAAGATCAAAATAACATAGGTTATATCATCAAGATAGAATTGTTCGACCATTAGTATGCATCCAACTCTCTAATCAATAAACAAATATCTCCATTTTTCTTGCTTCTTCTACACAATTTCTCTCAAAGTGTTTTGTTTGTATATCAGATATCAAGCATAAGGATGAGTTTTTTTGGGGTGTTTTTCCTTTTATTCTTCCAAGTATCTTCCTTAAAAGATCAATAGGAGTATTTTATATCCATACATATGGCTGGTAATGTAAGCCAGAGTTGTCTAAATTATTCATGGAGGTTTAGTCCTTGCATTTGACAAGATTTATTTCTAAGCATTAGTGAATTGGTTCATTGAAATGATTTGTAATGTAAGATATATTTTATGTATAAAACTCCACAAAGAACTATTTCGGGATATAAATTTAATAACTTCTTAGACTTTGGGATTTTTGAGCATGAGATTTTTTATAACTATGTTAACATCATAGCCAACAATCTTAAACCATGTCATAAACTCCTTAAAAACAAGAATAACAATATTTAATGACTAAAAAAAACTATATCATATATATCTCTTAAAGGGAAAATAACAAAAACACGAACAAAAAGAAGAAAGGAAGACAAATACCACCATAACAAGGTTGTGTGGCAGCACAGTCCCTGTCAGGTTGAAGTGGGATAGGAAAAAGTAGCAAGCAGCATGAAGCACAAGTGGTATCCATGAAGTAAATGATACATGGCATGTAGAGCACCATTTATGTTTTGAAAATATATAACAAAATACAATTTGTGCATAGTGTAAGCCATTTATTTTTTGAAAGTATATAATATAAAAAATTGGAAAGTTAAATGCATTTGAAACATTTTTATTTGAAATATGTCAAAAAATAAAAGTATGTTACATATTACTGGAAATTTCAATGTGTTTGTCATATAGACTGGGATTGGGGCTCCCGCGGACCATAAGAGAGATATGTACAAGAAATAGGACTGTAGAAAGAAGATAGAGTGCAATACCTGCAAAAAAAAAAATGAAAAATAAATTGAAATGTATAAGTGTTTGGCTACACATTTCTATTAAAAAAAAGTGGAATAACTGGGTTGATAAAGAAAGCAGAATGCTATCAGCAGACTCACAGTGATGGTACATATGATCCCTTTTTATATTTATTTGTGGTTGTTGTTTCATTGATGTCATTGACAAATGTTGGAATCGTGGCAGTTTTCTATTGTCTTTCATCAGCAGCCTGCTTCAATTCCATTTCAAGCCATTCTTCAATGTAGGTTCTCATTGGGGCGACATTGATCTCATTCCGGGTTTTTATGTTGAAAAGATTGTTTTCTAATTCCCGGAAGTCGATAGAAAGATTACACAGAGCTTGATTAAGTTCTTCATTGTGTACTAAATAGTTGACTAGCCAGTCGTCGACGTGAGCTTGATCATATTCATGGATTCTATAAAAAATTTCCAAAGACAACGCTTTAAAAATATCAACCTGTTTATCGAACTCTTGCCTAGTTTAGGGCAAGGAATTTGTGATTAAGTCGGGGTCTTGGAAGTCGTTGGTCCTTCCGTCTAAGTTTATTCTTGAAAGACTTGTCAATAATTTATCTTTATTTGATATGTCTTGTTCACATGACTGAACAATGAGATGCAGATTCTTCACTTTTTCTTTCCAGCATGCATTTAGTTGACCTATCCGGTTTTTGGATGGAAGATCTTGTTGTTTTATTTTTGTTTATGTCATATTGTTGACAATGGAGTCAAAAGGAAGGAATGTGTTCAAATATAAATATATATCTAGGAGAACCAACGTATCATTTCCTTACAGTGAAAGTCTTCCACCCAGAATGAACTAATTTGGACCTCTGGAATTCCTACTTTCGAGCTGCAAAGCGGCTATTGCATTCAGCGTTGGTTTCTTTTCTGAAACTCCTTTTTGTGTTGTCAGGACCCCCATCACTGAGCCGGGAAGTTCATCCCATTATTGTTGATTTCAATTTGGGCGTAAGAGTGGGAATAGTATATGCATTGCCATCATCCATTGTCGTATCATCGTGCATCAGATCATCTTCTTCCGGCTCGGAATCGATGAGATCAACCTCTGTGCTAGCCATCAATGCAACTGGGCATGTTCTCTGAGTAGGCGGGGTTGCCTTGGAATTCTTTGGCTTGAAATATATCTCTTGGTGTACTAAGTGACCATTTCCTTTTTTGCTCCTAGGCGGAGGGAGATGAGTAGTAAGAATATGCCCTGGAATACTAGAACCTCTGACCATTATGGTCAAATGTGTTTAATGTATCTGGACAGAACTGTTGCCACAAGGTAACGATAATTTTATGTTTTCTCCAGACGATGTTTGAAATGAAAATTAGGGAGGGATAATATAACCCCCCGCAAATTATGGTTTAATGTGTATTAATGGAAGATCTCCTCGAGCCTTTCGTCGATGAATGAAAATCTCCAGGGTTCGTGCGAAATGAGTTGTTAGCATTAAATCTTACTAATTTCATATTTAGAAAAAAGTATGAAGGTGGCGGTGACAGCGAAGAGATATTAAGAATTAGATATTTCTTAAAGGTGCCAACTGGCCGACGCACGAAACAGGCTACATCATGTTTGAAATGAATACTTGGAAAGGATAACACTCTTCTCCGCAAATCTTTGTTTAATTCATAGTAATGACAAATATTCTAGCATTATATATTAATAATTGCATATCTGGAAATAAGTACGAAGGTAGTGGTGATGGCGAATTGCGACCAACCATTGTAAATTTCATCCACCCGCCAACCCGTGAAACAGATTCCAAGAAATGCCCAATTATGGAAAGCGGTCGAGTGGGTTACAAAAAAAGGGCCAAAAGATATACCCGCTTATGTAGGAACCTGCGATTCAAAAATCTTCTCCGCAAATCTTTGTTTAATTCATAGTAATGACAAATATTCTAGCATTATAGCTTAACAATCGCATATCTAGAAATAAGTAAGAAGGTAGCAGTGATATTGAATTGTGACCAAGCATTGTACATTTCGTCCACCCTCTAACCCATGAAAAAGATTCCAAGAAATGCCCAAGTATGGAAAGCGGTCGGGCGGGTTACAAAAAAAAGGGCCAAAAGATATACTCGCCTATGCAGGAACCCTCAATTCAAAAATTTTGTTCAATATGAAACAGGGAAGCGGTCGGTCGGGCTGGTGATATAAAAGTAAAAATGGAAATATGAAGACATGAATTCACCAAATCCTGCACCTAGACATTTTCCAAAAAAACAAGTAAGAAAGGGAAAGAAGAGGGAAAAGAGAAAGCGGATGGCAATTTTCGGAAGAGGGAATTGATATAAGAAAGCACCATTGATGGTATTAACAGTAACTATGGATTCCATTAAACATGTTAACAAGTTCTTCAATCAAGGAATAGATACAACAAGCGATGTTTATAGTTTCCAGGATCTGTTTGTACAAGAGAAGCTTTGAAAAGTTACAAGAAAATCATTTTTTTGAATGTTTAAGTAAAGTTTTTGTATTGTTAGCTTCACCGCAAGTATAACAACGACGAATTTGAATTTTAATGTCCTCTTGTTCAAATGATTGTTCCATTAGACTTTGCATAGTATATATTATTTTATTTCAAATTGTTTGCTAATTTGTAGATCGTGGAAGTCAAAGTGTTGTTTGCAAGCGACAGAACAATGGAAATGCAATATTGAACCCGCCTATCCGGTAACTCACCTATTCAAAAAAATGCGAGCCAAAAAGTTTGTAAAATATGAAATGGGGAAGCGGTCAGTCGAGCTGGTGATATAAAAGTAAGTGAAATTTGAAGACGTGAATCCGCCAACTTCCGCACCTAGAAATTTTTCGGAAAATGAGTAATAAATCTTGGTACAATGTTATAATATTCTATAAATTACTAAATCTCATGTCACGGTCGGTCGAACTCGTGATACATAAGCATGACTATAAATGTGAACTCGCTAGTCCGCCAACCCGCGAGTATGGAATTGTAGGGTGCAAAATGTATATGAAAGAAGTGTTGGGTGCAAAATGTATATCACGAAACAAGCGAAACATGAAAATAAATAGGAATAATTAATTGAATAAAATTTAACAAAATATTATCAATACTAAAAATGAATACGATATTTAATATTAATATTATAGGATATATATCATTAATTTTACTTTATAGTTTATTTATTAATAATTGAACTATGTTTTCCTATCGAATCAAGTAGCCTTGATATGATACCTAGCCACTTTTTGGATCGCGAGTTCTCGGGCTGGCGGGCTAAAAAATGGGCCTCTATTGTTTTGTGCCCTACAAATAGCACCTAGAATTCTGCTTTATACAAATTGACAGGTGGACCTGCACGTTGGTTGGCTCAACATTGCACTCCTATTGTTCTATGTCCTCCAAACATCACTTGGAGTTCCGCAATTTACATATTGACAGACGGACTCCAGGGTTGGAAGCCTCAAGATTGCGCTTATTTACGGATGGTAATACCTATCAACTATCTAACATTATCTAAAAACATTATTTTCAATACTAAAGTATTAATATTAAATATCGATACTGTACAATTTAACTAGAAAAAAAAAATTGTACAACATGAAACGAGAAAGCGGTCAGTCGGGCTAGTGATATAAAAGTAACTGAAATCTGAAGACGTGAAACCCCCAACTTTCGCACCAAGAAATTTTTTGAAAAAACAAGTAATGCATACTTAATATGTACTTTTATAAAATATGGATATCAGATTCTATACAGCATGTACGGATCTCGCATTCCGTACCTAGGCAATTTTTGGATCGCGGGTTCTCGGGCTGGCAGGCTCAAAATTGGGCCTCTATTGTTTTGTGTCCTACAAATAGCACCCAGAATTCCGTGTTATACAAATTGACAAGCGGACCTGCAGGCTGGTTGGCTCAACATTGCACTCCTATTGTTCTGTGTCATCCAAACAGCAGTCGGAGTTCTGTGATATACAAATTGAGAAACGAACTCCAGGGTTGGAAGCCTCAAGATTGCAATTGTTTACAGACAAATTGAAAGACAGACTCTAGGGTTGGCTGCCTCAAGATTGTGATTGTTCAGGGATGGTAATCCCTATCAACTATCTAACATTTACTAAAAACATTTTTTTCAATACTAAATTATTAATATTAAATATTGATACCATACAATTTAATTAGACAAAAAAGTTTGTTCAATATGAAACAGGCAAGCAGTCGGTCGGGTTGGTGACATAAAAGTAACTGAATTCTGAAGACGTGAATCTGTCGATTTCCACACCAAGAAATTTCCCGAAAAAACGAGTAATACATAATATGTACTTTTATAAATTATGGACATGAGATTTTATAGAGCATGTACGGATCCCACATTCCATACTTAGCCACTTTTTGGATCGCAAGTTCTCGGGTTGGCAGGCTCAAAATTGGGCCTCTATTGTTCTGTGTCCTACAAATAGCATCCAAGAGTTCTGCGATATGCAAATTGACAAGAGGACTTGCAGGTTGGTTGGCTCAACATTTCACTTCTATTGTTCTGTGTCCTCCAAATAGCACTCAGAGTTCCGCAATGTACAAATTGACAAACGGACTCCAAGGCTGGTGGGGTCAAGATTGCGATTGTTTACAGATGGTGATCCCTATCAACTATCTAGTACTACCTAAAAACATTGTTTTCAATACTAAAGTATTGATATTAAATATTGATATTGTACAATTTAATTACATAAAATTATTAGAGCATGTTCCATACTTAGCCACTTTTTGGATCGTGGGTTCTCGAGCTGGCGGGCTCAAAATTGGACCTCTGTTTTTCTGTGCCCTACAAATAGCACCCAGAGTTCCTCGATATACAAATTGACAAGCAGACTTGCAGGCTATTTGAATTTTAAGACCCTAGTGTTGATATGATAGCACAATTGGAGTTCGGGGAATTTATATTCATTTATTACAATATGAAACGGGGAAGCGGTCCGTCGGGCTTGTGATATAAAAGTAAGTGAAATCTGAAGGCGTGAATCTTCCAACTTCCGCACCTAGGAATTATATGAAAAATGAGTAACACATACTAAATATGTACTCTTATAAAGTATGGACATGATATTTTTATAGAGCATGTACGGATCCCGCATTCCATACTTGGCCACTTTTTGGATCACGGGTTCTCAGGTTGGTAGGCTCAAAATTGGGCATCTATTACTCTATATCCTACAAATAGCACCTAGAGTTCTGCAATATACAAATTGACGGGCGGACTTGCAGACAGGCTAGCTCAACATTGCACTTCTATTGTTTTGTGTCTTCCAAACAACACTCGGAGGAAATGAGTAATATGTACTAAATATGTACTTTTATAAAGTATGGACATGAGATTTCATAGAGCATGTACGGATCCCTCATTCCATACTTAGCCACTTTTTGGATTGCGGGTTCTCAGGCTAGCGGGCTCAAAAATGAGCCTCTATTATTCTGTGTCCTACAAATAGCACCCAAAGTTTCGCGATATACAAATTGACAGGCGGACTTGTGGGTTGGTTGGCTCAACATTGCACTTCTATTGTCCCATGTCCTCCAAACAGCACTCGGAGTTTTGTGATATACAAATTAACAAACGGACTCCAGGATTGGTGAGCTCAAGATTGCGAATGTTTACGGATGGTCATTCTATGTAACATTATCTAAAAACGTTATTTTCAAATACTAAATGATTAATATTAAATATTGATATTGTACAATTTAATTACATAAAATTATCAATATTTAACTCGCCTATTCAGAAAACCGCGAGCCAAAAAGTTTGTACAATATGAAATAGGGAAGGGGTCGGTCGGGCTGGTGATATAAAAGTAAGTGAAATCTGAAGACGTGAACCCGCCAACTTCCCCACCTAGAAATTTTCTGAAAAATGAGTAATACATACTAAATATGAACTTCTATAAAGTATGGACATGAGAATTTATAGAGCATGTATAGATCTCGCATTCCATACGTAGCCACTTTTTGGATCGCAGGTTCTCAAGATGGCGGGCTCAAAATTGGGCCTCTATTGTTTTGTGCCCTACAAATAGCATCAAGAATTCCGCGATATACAAATTGACAAGAGGACCTGCGGGCTGGATGGCTCAACATTGCACTTTTATTGTTCAGTGTCCTCCAATCAGCACTCGGAGTTCCGCAATATACAAATTGACATACGAACTCCAGGGTTGGCGGGATCAAGATTGTGATTGTTTATGGATGGTAATCCCTATCAACTATCTAACATTATCTAAATACATTATTTTAAATACTAAATTATTAATATTAAATATTGATACTGTACAATTTAATTAGACAAAAGTTTCTACAATTTGAAACGGGGAAGCGGTCGGTCGGGTTGGTGATATAAAAGTAAGTGGAAATCTAAACATGTCAATCCGCCAACTTTTGCACCGAGAAATTTTTCGAGAAACGAGTAATACATACTAAATATGTACTTTTATAAAGTATGGACATGAGATTTTATAGAGCATGCACGGATCCCTCATTCCATACTTAGCCACTTTCTGGATTGCGGTTTCTCGAGCTGGCGGGCTCAAAATTGGGCCTCTATTGTTCTATGTCCTACAAATAGCACCCAGAGTTTCACGATATACAAATTGACAGGCTGACTTGCGGGTTGGTTGGCTCAACATTGCACTTATATTGTCGCGTGTCCTCCAAATAGCACTTGGAGTTCCGCAATATACAAATTGATAGATGGACTCCAGGACTGGCGAGCTCAAGATTGTGATTGTTTACGAATGGTCATCCTATCTAACATTATATAAAAACATTTTTTTCAAATACTAAATTTTTAATATTAAATATTGATAGTGTACATTTTAAGTACATAAAATTATCAAAGGATGTTAAATCGCTTATTTTTAAAAAAATGAAGGAAAAAAAACAAAGTTTTTTTTAATTCTATCACCACAAGCATAAAAAAAACCAATTTGAATTTTAAGGGCCTCTTGTTGATATGATAGCACAATTGGACTTCGCACAGTATATATTCGTTGATTTCAAATTATTTCAGGAGATTAATTTTACCAAGTTCATCGGTAAAGAAAAAATGCTAAAACAAGCCACATAGTACATTTGTGTCATAGCGCCATACAAATTGGCAAGCGGATTTGCAGGCTAGGTGGCTAAAAAAATGCAATTCTATTGTCTCGTGTCCTCCAAACAACACTCGGAGTTCCACGATATACAAATTGACAGACGAAGCATACAACTAAGAACCAACTAAACTCCAAACAGGCCGCAAGAAAGTTCCCACAAGGTTCCATAGAGCATGACACATCAACCTTTACATCAAACAATTTGATATACAAAGAAAATATGTTGTGGCATTCGTTTTCTCTTACATCTGGTATATATGTTCCTAGGAGAAAATAACCAGGGTCGTGGGATATATGGGTTTTGCTGCCATGCTTCCCATTTTTTGGACCAAACAATCTTATGCACATGCAATCTCAAGTACTCGAGTCCGACCAACATTCATCTGGATGTTGAAGAAATATTACAGAGACACATGAGATATTTTCGTTTCCTGCCAAAGTTTGATATATTTTTTTTTCCTTCTTCAGCCAATATGCAAAATTGCATTGTCCTCATTTAAGGTAAATGTGTTGTGCATCCGAAAGTCACGTAGCATGTAGACACTACTTGCCTTTTTCTGTAGATATGTTTCATACGACAATTCTACCAACTTAGGAAGCACATTTTGTAACAGAGGTTGCCTAACTGTACAATGCATGGTTGTGTTGCCCACGGTTCGGACGGAAACATTGAGGCAATGTCCATATATATATGGACGTTTTTCACCGCATCACAAAAAATCAATCGTATCATCACTTATCAAAGCAAAGGCAGAAGCAGGAAAGCTGCATTTCACACTGTAATGTCCCTTTCCAAATAGGAGCTCCAGAAGAGGAGGCTTAATGGTCTAAACCACCCCGTTAGACTATAGCCAGGGCCAAAGAGGGGTAAACAGGGTTACTAGAGGTCACTCCAGTCATAGGTGTTATATTCAGAAAGTGGCATTGAGCTAACAAGAGTTAACAATGCTTTACTAGAGGTCACCCCAGTCACAGATGTTATATTCGGAAAGTGACATTGAGCTAACAAGAGTTAACAATGCTTT
>ML780453.1:375013-407486 GCA_009831015.1 Picea engelmannii | reverse complement strand
ATTTAAAAGAAGATGTCTATATGTTGCAGCCAGAGGGTTTTTCTGTTAAAGGAAAAGAACATAAAGTATGCAAATTGATAAAATCATTGTATGGCTTAAAACAAGCACCTCGTGCTTGGTATGAAAAGTTAACTGAACATCTTCTAAGTCGAATTATAAGTATTTCAATCTAGATGATGCAACTTTATTTGTTAAGAAAGTTGGAAGATTAGTTGTATATCTAGTTGTCTATGTAGATGATTTGCTTATCACAAATAATGATGATTATATAGCATCTATTAAAAAGGAGTTGCAAAAGGTTTTTGATATGACAGATTTGGGATTACTACATTATTATCTAGGGATCGAAGTAGATCAAAAATCGAAGCACATTTTTATTTCTTAGAAGAAATATATTGGAGAACTATTGAGCAAATTTGAAATGAAACACTGTAATCCTGTTTCTACTCCAATGGAGCAGAATCTAAAGCCTACTTCAAATGAAGGTAGTGCATTTGAAGATCCAACAAAGTACAGAGAGCTTGTTGGAAGTTTAATTTATCTTACTACTACTCGTCCTGACATAACTTTTGTTGTAGGAATATTTTCCAGGTTGGTGAAGATCATTGGACAGCAACAAAATGAGTGCTCAAATATTTAAAAGGCACGCAAGCATATGGCATCAAATATTCTAAAGTTTCAGACTTCCATCTCATTGGTTATTCAGATTCTGACTTTGACGGAGATAAAGAGCATGGGGTATCTACTTCAGGTTATTTGATGAATCTTGGATCAGAAGCCATCACTTGGAGATCACGAAAGCAATCAAGTCCTACTGATTCTACAACTGAAGCCGAATACATTGCAGCAGCTCAAGCCACAAAAGAAATCATTTGGCTTCGGAAAATTCTTGAAGACTTGCAGGAGAAACAAATGACTTCGATGCTTTTCTTTGTTGACAATACTTCTACAATACAATTGGCCAAAAATCATAAATTCCATGATCGAACCAAACATATCAACATCAAATATCATTTGATTCAACATCATGTTGAAGCCAAAACCATTCATCTCAATCATTGTTCCACTTCAGAGCAAATTGCAGACATCTTTACTAAAGCTTTGGGTCGAGAGAAATTTGAAAAATTTTAAATGATGCTTGGGATGACAAATGTCCCTTCGAATTAAGGGGGGAATGTTAACTAATCCAGTGTTAACTAATCCGGCGGTTCGTTCAACTATCCTAACTGCCGCATAACTGTAACTGTTCGCAACTGCCCCGCAACTGTCCGCCTATACATAATCCTAAATTATGATGAATCTATGTTGATGTGTGCATTTTCCAAACCAAGAAAAATGCTTAGCAAGATCACCAAAGAGAAACCATCTCCCAATTGCCCAATAAGCAAGCTTTTAGATCATTTCCTTGCTCTCCATCTAAGTAATGCTATCTTTCAAAGCATCTCTTCCAAAGTGCTACTTAGCCAAAACTTATCCACCGTTTAAAAACGGCATCACTGTGGACAATACCTAGACAGAGTTCCACTTTGATCACATGGCTTCACCCCTTTCGAGTTTTTATACATGAACGCTAACAGCCCCAGCAACACTGAACTGTAATCAATCAATTAGACGTGGTATATATATACCTAAATTCATTAAAGCATCTTTATCCCAAACTTATTTGCGATAAAATCATTAAAGCATTTTTATCCCAAACTTACTATTTTTTAGAACGTATCCATATTTTTAGAACGTAAGAATTTTGGAAGTGTATGTCAAGCTTGTCCTTAATATTTGATCCATTCAATCTATTCGTTGATGTTGCCTAGCATAAAACAAAATCAACATGAACCCAGGTGAAAAAGTGCTGTTATTATGGTACTAAAACACAAATGTTGGGTTCACTGGCATATGAGACTTTCAGGTCAAGACACTCAAATCACACTGAAAATGAAAGCCAAACTGCAAAAAATACACACAAGCACACAAACCAAACCATTAATTGGCAACTGGATGATGACTTATTTGAGGGGGATAGGGGGTCATGATACAAATAAATGGAAGTGGAGAGCATGCCGGCTCCTTCAACATAAGTAATAACCTGTAATATTTTATTTTAATTCCAATGATACACATCAGGAGTCATGCTCTACGTGATACATAACAGTTTCCCCATTTGTTGGCATTCCAGAACTTGCTTCATAATAATGCAGAAACATGAGCAGTATGTCTAAACCTGCAACCAGTGAAATTTTAAGAACCCAATAACTCACACAGTATACTTATGAGCAGTGAAACACAAATAACAAATTAGATTACAAATCAAATCCTGATTAATCTGACTAGATGAATAACATTAATCTAATTAACATTTCAGTAAACACACCTCATTCAAAAAAATAAAAAAATCAGTACTATCATACAGTGTGTAAAGCTGCAAAAAGACTTTGACAGACATACAAACATAAATGATTTTAGGGGCTAAATTTCAGTAATGAGCTAATTTTTCATGGTTTTTCTCAAAAAAAGATTCGCCATTTCCATTTTTTCTAAAAACTATTCGCCCAAATTCCATAAACTAAAATTATTTTACCTTAAAAATCACCAAAATTTTATAGAAACTATATAAAATCTTTAGAAATTTGAATATCTTTACAAAACTATCGCCAAACATTTTACATTCTGCATATTAAGGACTAGTAAGATTAATCCATGTTTCTACATTTTAGTATAAATTTCCATCCTTAATTAAAATTACCTCTGCATAAAAAAATGTTTCTACATTTTAATATAAATTTCCATCCTTAAAATTACCCCTGCATACAAAAATGTTTCTACATTTTAATATAAATTTCCATCCTTAAAATTACTCCTGCATACAAAATGAGACTGAAACTCTTTTTAACAAGGCACAATGAGATTTTAAAGGGCGCCTAACTTTGGCTATACACTAAATACCAAGAAATCTTCTGGAACCAACAGATTCCTAATTCATTTCCAGAAAATTTGTTGTTCTTAAAACCAGATTAGAACATCACTGTTCATCAGAATTCTATTAGAAATGAGGTAAATCAAAAAGGAACACCTAAGCAATACTTAATCCCTTTATTAAAGCTTTTATAATTGCATGCATAACAATCGTTAAATTCCTCTTAACTTGACTTTACACGCATGCTGTAGACAACGTACCTTGCCAACAAGAAACTGGCTATGCAAGATAAATAGATAACATGTGAAACTAAAGCAATGAAGGAAGAGGAACGATCAAGCTCCTGGCTTCACAAGTTTCTTTCACACGTAATGATTACAAATTTCAGTACTGCAATACCTCTATCAGCTATGGCCATGTCAGCGTACATGAGCAAAAACAACCATCATGTCAAGAAGTGTCACAGATGACACCCTTAATAATTGAAGCATATAGAATGTGAAATAGACAAACCACATGTAACGAATACATGCTAGAATTTACTATACAACAAAAGTGGCATAATGCTTTATCAAAAATTTACCGATTAGAGTTGTACATCAATTGCAAAAAAATTATATAAATTAAATTTTAACCAATGTAACATGTGCTTGTTCCTCATTCAATGCCATAGCTTGCTGCAAAACCCATTTCGCAAGACTGGTGCCCTCTTGCTGCAGATACCTTCAGAGAAAGTATCAACCAACTGTCCAGCCAAGCTAGCTGGATCATCTGACATGGTGTCAACAAAAACACTGACAATTCTCCGCTCTTGAGATGTTGCTCGCAAGCTGAACCATGTCAGGAATTTTTGACGGAATTCTTTCTGAATATGACGCTCGCGTTCCAACCAACGAATGATCTTAACACAATACTCGTAATTTTTCTCCAAAGAATCACTTAAATCCGGTGAGGTCAGCTGAACACCATTAGGCAGATTCCTGTCACAATCATGTTCCCCATATCTGTTTAATCCTCTCTTCCTTGACCTGCCAGTTTGTGGTTCAACGGCTGGCACCTCCTTGATTGGTTTCACAGCCCAGTTTTCAGAGTTAACATTAGGCTTCGCATGAGCATTTCTCAAGGTTCCAACCCCTGTATCATCCCCTTTGCACATGCTGATAGGAACTACAGGATGTGAACAATCAAAAGGTACAACTTCCATCTCATTTCGAGTGGGCATGCCAAATTCGTTATCATTGCTTGCTTCCTCTAACAGCGTAACTTTGGAATGATTTTCATGATAACTTTTAGGCAGTTCCATTGTCTGATTATTATCACTTGAATTTGTTGAATCCCTTTGTGATTCTGCCTGAGCATGTGAACCATTCCCCATGCCCATTTCAGCCATTGCCCGTTCCTCGTCCAGAACAGAAACAGAATCTCCATGTGTATCTTCAGGTTCTGGAGTTTGATTCATGTTAAATCCTGTCTTCGCTTCCTTAGATGCCTTCAGTTTAGGGGTCAAACTCGCATTTACACCCCAATCACTAGAGTCGAAAGGCTTACCAGACTCACAGCCCTGAGTTTTTTCGCAACAGGGATTGTTGTAAATGGGCCGATTGTTGTTGGGACATTCAAATGTGCCATTGGACCCCTGTTCTTGAGCCCAAGCAGTACGCATAATATTGCCAATGTCTCGAACTTTGAAATTGCAGGCATCATCATTGTTGGGTAAAATCTCTTCTTCTATACTGATTGAGCTGAAGTTTTCTGAACCCAACTTACCGGATGTCCTGAGTTCCCCTGAAATTCTTTTTGATTCAACATTCGCGTGATTTTCATCCGCACTTTTGGTGAAGCATCTACCCTCAGTGTGGCCTAATTCCCCTATCTTTGTAAATGCAATGATCTTAAAAATATACTGAGTCGAGGGCTGGAGATTTGAAATAAGACATCTTCTCTCAGGTCTCAACACAGACATGGGTTCTCCACGGTAAGTCCGTTCTTCCACCTTACGGTGCCACAAATCATAGCCAATGACATCTTCTGATGATTTTAAATCAGCCTCGCTTAAAACAACATACATAGATGTGGATGAAACATCTTCAAATTGAATCCTTGGAGCAATGGGGACCGAATCCTCTGTTGTCGGGAAGACCAAACGTCAGATGAGCATTAGGCAATTCAAATGTTAGAAACACAAATGCTGCAAGGTAAAGTTGCTTAATAGAGATCTTCATATTCTGACTAATATATACAAAATATGCAAACAAAAGATATGTTCCATAATACTCCAAAAGAGAAAAATAACCCAACTTGTATAATGTGTATGCACCACGGATTATGAGAAAAAAAGTTCTGCTTTTTCTATGGCTATAGCACAACAGCCTACCAATTCTAGCACAACCGCTTACCTCTCAATTGGAGATTAGTTCCTGATTGAGTTATCCTCGACAGCAGATCATCTGCTTTTTCTATGGCCAAAGAACAAAGTTTCTGCACCTCAAGGCCAGTAGAAAGTCTACTGACAATACCACGGGCCATCTTGGAAGACACTCCACTCACTGGTCCCACCTCCTCTTCAAGTTTCCTTGCTGCCCTATCCACTATGTCATGCAGTTCTTTGTACTGAACAGTACCACTGAGAAGCCTACGGCTGAGAGAGATGCGATAGCAAAGAACATCCACTCGTCGGGCATCTTTTGCAATCATTAACTGTTTTCTCCAGCATCTGCAGTGAGAGACAAAGCTATAAAATGGTAGCATATAACTATAATTATACTTAACAAGCTAGCTAAAAATTGGAAAAGGCAGACTTATGTAACAATCTAATGAAATTTTCTAATAATTCTATGCTATTGTCATGTTTGAAAGTAGCAGAGGGTATGATTAGCTTAATTTTTACTCAACAAACAGAAGTGCCGTATCATTAGCTCGAGTAATCAATCGAATTAACAGTTCAAATCAGGTCCTGGAGACAAGAGCACCCCATTTAAATTCATTCGAGCATAGAGAATTGACATATAATTTTTGAATTAACTGGATTCCACAGAATAATAGCCAAGAAATGGATTTTATATCAACAAATGAATGCATTTGAGGGCACCAAAAAAATATTGAGTTAATCACACTTCTCTTTAATATTTAATTTTTCAAACTATACACTGTACACAAATATGGAAAATATAAAGTTTTTGGCTTAGGTTTCGGCAGTTACAAAAATGTAAGCTATCTATATAGCACAAACGAAAAGCAACTATTATATAGAGAGAGGGGGGGGGTGACTACTATGCATGGCTGTTGCTTAGCACAGAATACTGGCATCCAAATGATAAAGGAAATGTTTAGATAACATTAAGTAAGGTGTTGTATAATTAAACACAAAAGAAATTTACTTCTGTAAAAGTTAGTTCTACCTGGTAAATAATTTAACAAGCTGAATGAACTCTTGATCGAATGGTTTCTAACTTCTGCTTCCCACGTGATTGTATTGACGACTCTGTAAGGGTATTTTGTTATTTTATTTCAACTTCTTTCTAAAGTAACTAACCAAATACTTTAAGGCTATAGCAACAAATCATCCTAATTCAAAAAGACAAAGATTAGTTTTATTTGCTGGAAAATAACAGTCTCTGCAAAACAAACTTTAGTTGATTTGGTTAAACTTAAAATCTAAACTCTTATCAGTCTACACTAGTGCTTTTGGATTCTTGACACCGGTGAATTAAATTAAATATTCTTCTACCATTCTAAATGTTTGCATTTGGGTAAGGCATCACGATTGACCAATTGTGTTCACAAAGCTCCATATGACTCTCAAGACAACCACAGATAATAAGTACTACACAGTAAGGCCGGTCAGGACCTTGGTATGTCCATGAGCATAACAAATGGTTAGGGCAGCTAACCTTTCATTGTTGGCTGCACCTTGGAACCCCTTAAGAGACAGGGAATGGAACACCACTTACTTTCTTTTTGGAACGACGTTCATGTTGGTTGGTGAGCCCTTTACTTACCTTCGTTAGAAAGGTTTGAGAAAACCAACCTTTCTAGCTCAGGTAAGGCCTTTCAGGCCAAACTCTATCAGACTGAATCTGAGTCAGGACCTTATCGCTCACCCGAAAGGACTAATGCAGTAAGACCGGAAATTATAAGATAGATGCTCTAATATATCTCCACCAAATTTCCATCAAGGAAATTAGAGAAAAATACAGAAATGGATCTGATGTAAAGTTACCAAGGAACAAATGATGGCACAAAAGAAGCAACGGTCAACTATTGGAAGTCAATTTACATGGAATGGCACAAGGTGAAAACATTTTATAGTTTAAAGAATTTTGATGATGGTTGAAAGAAGCTAACAAGGGGAAATGTCCTAAGGGGTTCAATCCATTGGCAAGAAGTGGGGAATTTTTCATTAGTGGGCAAGGTTCAATTCCCATGAGGGTTTTTCTTGGAGCCATGGGGTCACCTTGAGGTAGTGGTCGAACATGTGGTTGCACCCAAAGATATTATACTAAATCATCTCGTGATTCATGCACATATAAGTGGAACAAAGCCCACCCCCATGTCCTTCAAATTTTTTTGTCAATTGGGTCTAACTTGATTAGTAGAGAGGTGAAGTTGTTATCCTCCCCACCTGAGTTCAAATCCAATTTGTGACATGGTTGCTCTTCCTAATCCAATCATTGATTGGGGCTCTTTGTGACATGTTTGCTCTTCCTGATCCAATCATTGATTGGGGCTCTTTGTGAGCTAATTGTTGATTGGGACCAACAAGGTACCAGCAATCTCATTCTTGTAGACGAGCTGGAGGGTGAGAGCATGGCAACATGGAAAAAGCTAATAGCCCCGTCAGGTAGCCCAGTTGGTCGGATCCCCCGCTGCCAAGCCTTTGGCCCTCTGTCACAAGGTCATGGGTTCAATTCTCTGGGTCTGCCGGGGTTAGGTGTGTTTGCTTCGTAGCCAGCTGGATGTGTCCCTTTGGGTGGAGTGCCAGTGACTTGTTACGAGAAAAAAAAAAACATGGAAAAAGCTAATAAGGGGAAATAATTATTTTCTGGTAATTAAGAATGTCTCTAACTAATCGGCATCCAGAACATTGTAGGGACAAGTTCCACCTAGTGAGACGATACCCAAAAAACAGACACATATATAAGAATACCAAATTTAATTTCAATTTTCATCCATCTACAAACACAAACAGAGGTAAACTCTATGGTTGTGAAATAATTTATTTATAATGGAAGCCCATGGGTATAAAGGAAAGAGAACTTAACCTTTCAGGAAGAGTACTTTTGCAAATACCGAGCAAGAACTTCAAAATTTAAACAAAATGTCAAAATATACAGAGAAAAATGTAGCCTTTTTCTAATGGCACTTAAAACTTAAAAGCAATCTGCAGTGGACCCATCACTGAGACTCCTCTATATTCCCTGGAGAATACAAATTTAACCATTGCTTCTTGTAAATCATTTTTTTGTCTTTATAGTCTTTTAAACGTATAGCTATGTAAGACTATAGTAGGATTTTCCTTCAACCATTGTAGACCAGCTCAGTAGTGAAACCAAAGATAAATTGTTCTCTAGATTATTTCATGTTTGTTGAAATTTCTCTAAGTTGTTTGCTAAACTAGATTCATTGCTTGTTTGATCCAATTATTCAGCACTCAGAAGTCAGAACATCAAAGGAACAAGATCCAACAAGTTAGGCAACGTCAAAGAAACTGTATTTATATTTAACTAATAATACCAAATTTTATTTTCAATTTTCATCCATCTATATATAGGAGGAACATTTATAGTCGTCAAACAATTTATAAATGATGGAACATCGCTTGGAAGTGGCAGCATATGCGGGCATAAAGGAAAGTGAACATTTGTGAATATAAAAAGAAAGTGAACCCAACTTAGACTTTTAAGAAGAGCGTTTCTGAAAGATGGAGTGAGAACCGCCAATACGAAATGTACCTGGAAACAATGTCCTCTTTCCTTTCCATACAAACCTATAAGCCATTTGCAGTACACTCATCACTTAAACATGTCTATACTCCTCAGAGATTACCAATAACAACTGTTTGTCTAGCATTGATTACCAATAACTGTTTGTCTAGCATTTACCCTTTCGGACCCACCCCCTATCAGGTTTTCGGAGATGCTCTAACCTCTAGGCATTCCCTCACTGTTTGTCTAGCATTGATTACCAATAACTGTTTGTCTAGCATTTACCCTTTGGGACCCACCCCCTATAAGGTTTTCGGAGATGCTCTAGGCATTCCCTCACTGCTGTTGTTACTTGATGTACTTTTCAGTCCCCTTGACCTACTTCTTTTGTCACTGGTGGAACTTAATGTAATTTCTTTATTTCTTTCTATCACATTATCTCGTCTTTAGCATCCCCAAATAACGAAATGGTCAGAAAATCTTTTATAATACTACAGCCATAATGATAAGAGACTATAATGTGACTACTTCAACCATTGTAGTCCAACATGGGAATGAAATAAAAGATCAATAGGTTTTAAAGTTATCTTCATGTTTTTTCAAGTTTAGACTATGGTTCGTCATTTATGATTCATTGTTTTCACTTAAATTATCATACTACTAATCTCCAACACTAGTCAAAGTGTTCCTGTTACTAAACATGTTCCTACATAAACACAGAATCTTTAAATGACAATGTTTTTTCCCAGGTAACATATTCCGGGAAAAACCCCAGGCACTTTTCCTCATTCCAAGAATGGTACCCAGAGTAAACCCTAGACTCTTCAAGGCACAAGACTAGGTGACAACAGGGCTCAAAGCTGTTACAACAATATACTCATTATGAACTCAACATGTCACTTACAGGAATACAACCTGGGTGGGGAGAATAACACTCCATCCCACAACCACTCGGGCTAGAGTCTAGACCCAATTGACACTCAAATGGCAATGTTAATGTTACCAGTACAGTACAGTGCCTAGAGGCTGGGGATAGGAATATGCTCCCAAGCAACAACAGGAAAAGAACATATGTGACATATGAACTAAGCTAGTAGGGCTGCTGAAATATCAGCAAAATACAGAGCTAGAAAATATCCATTTATTATATAGCAGTGGTTTTACTGCCAAAGACCTCAGAGTAATATGAAACACCATCATCTTTATAACTTGCCTACTAAAATCCACAAAAAGAAGGAAAGAAGAAAAAAGAAACTATTGGTTACCCAATCAGCCCATTGACTTTTCCGCAAGACATGCAACAGTAGCTTCCATCTAGACCCATTGATAGTCCATCCTTAAAGACTCGAGATCTTTCATGCTTGAGTGCACATTCAACGTGACATGAGAAACCACAAGAATCCCCGGCATATGGGGGCTCTGAGGTACACACTAGCCAAAGACTGGGGTCCTTGTTGTCATCGAACTGGTGGCAAATGCAACAAGAGCATCGCTTGCAAAATCTATCTTGTAAGCTTAAAATAGCTCTACAAGCTAAATTTTTGCAGAATAAGGCATCATCATGATTTTTTTCATCAAGGATCGGTGATGTATGTGTAGCAGCTAGTAATCGTGATGGATCTTCCTTCTTCCTCTGCCTCCGAGATATGTTCTGAGTGTTAGCCGTGGATGAGTGCAAGGCAACTGGCTTAGTCTCCTGTTGCATTGACTCCTTCAATGACACCATTCTCAGAAGCTGTTCTATGATCTTACATTTCGACAGACCGGTATATTTCCTCTCCTTGCCCATCTCTGCACATAATATTTGCAGAATCTCTCGCCGAGTCCAGGACTGAAGTATTTCCGAGGCACCTTCTGGCCATTTTGCAACCTCATAAACTAGTTGATGCTTCTCTGACATGCTTAGACCTCCAGATTCTGAAGTGATTGTATCCAAACCTGCAAATGCAAACACATGCACCTTTAATGTCGTTTTTCAAACATCTACGAGATACTAGGCAAGCATACAAAAGGATGTTAAAATATACAAATTAAGATGGAGATGCAAATGCTACCTGACAAGCTAACAGAAATATATCTATGCATTTTAAAATCCAAGAGATTACTAACACTTGCATGTAGAACCGAACCGAAAAACACCCAAGACCAAGAGCAAGCTGATGTCAAAATATTATTTGAAGTGTCTGATATGACACATAAGTCAAACATTCTTTCAGGTGAGAAAGGCACCATTCAGAAAGACTCTTTTGCAGCACAACAGAGTCTAACAATATCAACGAACGCAGATTAAGAGGAAATTTTCACATGTTAAGAAAAGCCATGTAGAAGTTACTATAAATAATCAAAATAGCTATTTCATTTCAAAATTGAAAAAAATTACCAGTATACAGAAAACGAGACATGAGTGTGAGAATTCAAACAGCCAGTCTGATAGAAGGATTAAAAAGGAGGATATCCTACTTTCAAAAATGGAACCAAAATGGAGATTCCATTCAGATTTGTCAATAAACAGCATGAGGCTTATGTTTAGAACTTTTGAGAGTTCTGGTGATAAGGGAATGGACTAGACACTGGGCAGCTGGAGCATTTAGACAACAGTCTCTAACCATGCCAGCAGACCCACAATGCTAAGTTTGATGAGAAGCATTACAACTCGCCCAAAGAGGTCAGGCACCACTAGCAGCCTGCTTGTACAGGCAAAACAGGGCTCAAGAGGTGAATCATTGAACGCAGCAGGGGGTATTCTTCTGTCAAAAAATTGAAATCACCGAGGACTTGTCCTTGGCCCCAACCACTTATTCGTGGCTCCAGGAAAATTAAACCTTGGTGGGTGGCCTGGAATGCCACTGTCTTCACCATTGAACCAGTACGGTATTACCCCATCAGCAACACAGCTTAGATCCATAATGGACTCTAAATGTGCATGTTTGGCCTGCAGTGCTCACAACAAGACATTTCCACCATATCTGGATTCTCAAAGATCCTCCCTAGAATTTGAGATTTTAATGCAGCATGCAAGGAGCCAGCTGTTTCGTTTAACTAGAGTCTGTAAACTTTCAAACTGATCGACTCTGTGGAGTCTGTACCCATGCAATCACATAAACCATTATGAAACTGGGGTACAAATTAATTTATGTGTCAATTCTAATATAACAATTCAAGTTACTAGAAATAACCAGAGAAATACTGAATACACCAAATATAAACGAGAAGCACAGCTCCAAAGTATAAGTATGGTAGTCAGTTGTACAGCAACTCCTAAGAAATAAGACGTCATCTCCCAATAATCACAAAGATAACAATATCAAATAATCATATACAAAGGAATCTTATTACATGGTCTTGTCTTGTGCTAATATCTCCCAATAATCCCAAAAGGTAACAATAGGAAATAATCATATACAAAGAAATCTTATTGCATGGTCTTGGCTTATGCTTTAGGGAAGAAGCATCTCCAAAAGGAGGAAAAATTATCCTGACTCTTTAGTCCATATAAATAGTGTATGATAATTTGAACTTAAGGGGTTAGCTGAAGCTCAAATCGGTTGTTGTTAATGTTACTGAGCATTTGGTTAGTTCTGGACCAGTAGATGCCTGCCTGGTTCGAATCCCATGTGTAAAGTGCACTAATCCATCCACAGGTTTACTAGAGATGCGATCCCCCAATCTGAGAAAGCATCCCTTGAATTCCCAACAGAGTTTTTCCTTGAAAAGAAAAAGTGTATGATAGTTTAATATTGTTACCTTTTGGAATTATAGGGAGATATTCTTGTATTTCTTAGGAGTTGGTGTGCAGCTTATCAGCACTTTTGTACTTTGGAACGCCGCTCCTCTATATTTGGAGTATTCAGTATTTTTCTGGTTATTTCGGGTATAACTTGGCTCATGACATCTGGCATATTGTATCAAGCCATAGTGTAGGGTTTGATAGTTCACAAGGCTCATACATCAAGATTGCTGATCAACTCGTGCCTCCACCTGAGAAAAAAATCCCATTTCATTCCACAGAAGGATTACTTATCCCATATTCTACATGCAGGAATGCTAATCCGATTAGATTGGCCTGGTCCATCCCTCCATTGAACTAAAATATTCCAAGAAAGCAGGACAGCATACAACCAACCTCAGTGGGTTTCTGTAACCAGCACTGAAAAAAGCGAGAAAACCAATACAATCAAAGTGGGTACTTGTGAGAACAGAAAACATGAATACCCAGTACCAAGTTTTTGTAGGTATTGGCACCAACTCTTAACTTGTTATCCAGAACAACAGTGCCCCACCATGCATAGAAATTTTATACTGCGAAAAGAAAAGTACAATAGCGTCTCCTGTAACAGAGACCGGTGGTTGTGCACTCCCTCAACTGTGAAACAACATGGTGTTTGGATTTTACATACAATGCAACTGCCTCCATGAACACACCCATACCCAACAAGAATAAAAAACATTCAAGCCCACAAACACCATACAACACCTACCCCCACACATCTAAAACTTCTAAATACGTTCTTGTAAAAATCTGCCGATGGGTTCAACGGGATTTTTTCTTTACTTTCTAAAAATTAAAAGAGGGTATTCTCACAAATACAATGCAGCAAATTCCTCATACCACCCACCAGTTGAAGGAGAGTCCACGCTTGCAAATTTCGGCCCTGACCTCGGCATTATCGAAGCTTTTAGCAATACATAAGCCCTCCGAGGCTGCTGAAATCTTCTCAGGATGGAATGGATCCAATTTTTTGTGCGGGTTTCCTCAGGAGCAAAGATACCATCACCACCGTCCACAATAACAGTGGGAAGCTGAGGAATTTAGGCCATTGACCCGCATAAAATTAAGGGGAGAAACGGAACACCCACAAGCCCACAAGATCCCCCAGCCTTAGCTGAGGGCCTATGACCAGTCAATCAATATTAACGGTCAGGATTGGATCCACACCTCTCGGACCAAACCCACAGCTTTCGATTTGTTTAGAAAATAGAGATAACATAGCTGTCAAACAAATTATCATGCATGCAAGGCGAAAAGGTATTAAAACAGAAATAAAAATTAAAAGTTAATGTCAWKGAATAGGAGCAGAAATCACTTTTTTTAAAGGATTTAGGTGCCCTTGCATGAAGGGAAAATATATATTTTTTTAACCATGGGACAGATTTCCTGAGGATTAGGTGTCATATTAGAGAGTAACCTTTAAATTTAGGTGATGGGAAGGTTAAATTCCCTTACAACATGCCTTATCACATCATAATAATGAATACAGTTCCTTCAACAGGGATTTAGGTTGACAATTTAATTAATCTTAAAGTTTTTTAATGAATTAATATGCTCTTAGAATTTTATATTCTGTGTATATAAGCTTTGTCGATTGGGAGATTCTCCTCATTTTGATATTTATTGTTAATTAAAAAAATCGTGTTACCTTGTGGACCTGAACAAAGATCGATGCAACTGTCCATCACGGGGTTAGTTGGTCTATAAAGTTATCTGCTACCAACATATTGGTGACAACGAAGCGTTATCTGGAGTAACAGGAGTACAGATTAGTTGGTTTCTCGTTTCATTCATGTGACTGGTTGGCACGGTTGTCCATCTTTGATGCCCGTCATTATCATACACAATGCAAAAGAGAAAAGTTCACTCGGTAATTGGGAAAGTAGTCATCATCTACCACTTTCACTTTGAGAAAAGAACAAGACCCACACGCATATGATTGTTGTTTTGATATAACAAATTATTATTAGTGTGTATATACATCAGTCTTTTTTGAGAGGTTAGTAATGGTGTCTGAGTATATATATATATATAAATATATATATATTTCAACGTAAGGTTAAGTTGATTGGTAAATGTTTGTGTTTAATTTATATAAGTTTTGGAATCAAATTCTATTGGGTTGTTAGGTTGTTTTTAGTGATCTATATGGTGTGTGGTTGTTGGTTGTTTTTAGTGATCTATATGGTGTGTGGTTGATTTGTCTTCCATCTAAAAACATTGGGAAAGAAAAAGAAGAGCTTTGCAAGGATGGTTCGATCGTCATTATTTGATTAAGTATGTGAGTGTGGGATGGAATGAGAGTATTTCCTCAGTATATATATATATATATATATATATATATATATATATATAGGTGAAGTAGGATAAGGAGCCAATAATTTAGTTTTCTTTATGTTTAGCGTTTTTTGTATGGAGTTAAATGGGATATTTTTATGAGAATCTAGGAAAAAAAAATTGTTTGATGAAATTGCAAATGGTCTATCCAAAACTCTTCTCTATGGGAACTACCTCGAGTCAAAATCGACAATTTTAGCTTCAATAATTTTAACAAAACCAAATCATAAAAGGGCTATATCATTGGTTTGTTATCTTACTATGTTATATAAAGGAGGGAGGGGAAGGCTAAGCACACAATGTCTGAACTCCACCATTAATTAACCATTGTGTTAGTAAGGGGGTCACTACCATTACTTATCCAAAATGGATTGGTATATTTGTTTTCTTTTTTGTTTCTTTTATGGAAAGGGAAAATCATATTTATGATCTTGGCAATGTCATCCTAGGACATCTTGGATTTGGCAATTTTAGGTCCTCAACTTTTGGGGCCCATATCGAGGCCTTCCTAGTGTTTTGGGGGTCTAAAACATGGGAAAGAAAATAGTTCACTTTCCATGCTATAGAGCTCATTGAGAACTTTCGAACAAAAAAAACACCCTAATCGAAATTCATATATGAAAGGTACACTCCCAACAAGTTGATCATCGCTTTATCCACTTCAACGACGTGTGGTAGCCACATTAGTGCCATGCCACTAACACATGTGGAGCTAAACATGTATGACCTTCCAAAAAGAACCCAAAATAGTGATGAGAATCCAACAAAAACCCTAACCCTTGTAACAAAGAGGGAGAGATAAAACTATTGCCATAAAGGGAGAAAGGAGTTTGGATCCTATTAAAGAGACTTTGTTCCAAAACATAGTAGTGCAAGAGGACTAAGAGAGAAATAACAATGCAAAACAGAGGAAAGAGAACAACTTCGTAAAACTGTGTAGTAGGTCAATGTACCCATTTACTCCATAGTAAACTAACTTTCTTTTTAACTTGCATTATAATCTTAAAGATAATATGAGAAAAAGCACATTGCATTATTTCTAGCTACAATATTTTTCTTGGGAATTTCTCCATGATAATTTGTGTATCCATGGTGTTTTACAATATGTTTATTGTTGTAATTGTTTTCTTCATATCACAAACCATTGAAATAACATGAATAGTGTGCACATTATTGTTAAAGGTTAAGCATAAATCAATTAATGTACTTGTAAAAACTTTTCACGTAAAGAGTAAAATAACAATAAACTTTGTTATAATGAATTTGTTATTGAAATATTTAACGTAGTTTATAAATCAATTGTAAATGTCTAGTTGACATAAAGATTGTGACATATTAAAGATTTTATGTTATCACAAATATTTTTTCCAATCAATGAATTTGAGTCCTCATCCTATTAGAAATTTTCCTTCAAAGACACTAAACATACTTGGAATAATCTTTAATGTTTTTATTTATAATATTTATTATTTTTAAATGTTTTGATTAAACATCCATATCCACACATAAAAAGTTGTAAATATACTACAACACAAAAAATAAGCTTAGTGTTGTTACTCGATGTTATGATAGAATTGATTGTACAATTACAAACAACTAGGCAAGCAAGCAAAACACCATACAACCAACATGTCCTACCCAATTATATACTTTGTATTACATTATTACATGAATAACACCATACAACCAACATGTCCTACCCAATTATATACTTTGTATTACATTATTACATGAATAGTTATATTGCACGAGTATAGTGAATTGTACATCTTAGAGATTAGTGCATTGAATTATACATCAAATGGTGGAGTAACATGAGGCAACTTTGAAATGTGACATTTCATAGGATGTTTTTTTTTGGATTTTAGATGTACTTGATGATTAAAAAAATTGGCAAAGATTTTTTTGATCGACTAGAATTATTTTGTACCATCAAATTTATAAATTTACTTGTACTCTTTATAAGTTAAGCATTTATAAATTCAAAACTAATAACATGTTGAGGAAGTGGTGAATGTTTTCTCAAATAAATTCCACAATGGATATGAAGAAGGGAGAGACCCACATTCTTGTAGAGGCAACTTTAAAGGGTAGTTGACAATGTTTCTCAAATGATTGTGTTTTTCCACTCCCATTGTCTTGTCACTTGCTCTCTTTATGGCTAAACTATATGACCAGAACCATTTTGTACTAAACTTTTGTAAAAAATATGTTGGGAAACAAAGGTGCCCGCCAAATTTCAACACTTTCCTAAGGAAACTATAAGAGTGGAGACACTCTCTAGGTTAGAGTCTTGAGAAGATAACATTCATATGTGAATCTTAGAAATTAAATTGTCAAGTTATTGGTGTTAATAGAGCTAAGAGTTTAGAGGAGAGACGATTTTTTAAGTTAGTGTTTTGGCGGGTTTCCTATTATAACAGAAGGTTGAATATCGGTTAGTAGGTTCCCATGGTAGATTACTATTATTAGTAACTGTATTTTTGGGGCTTTTGGCTTTTTCTATTGATTCGGTTACTTGGGTAGTCCTGGGGAAAGGTTTGGATGGTTAACAAGTATCTGTTTCACTAAATTTCGGTTGGCAAACTGGAGGGTAATGCGAGAATCGAGGCTTTTGTCCCATTTACTTGCACCCATGATGTTTTAATTGATATCCTTATATGACGGTTATCCTTTGATAGTGGACTTTCTAGTGGCATTAATCATTATTATAGCCATAAAATCTTCTGATCTCAAGGGAGGCTAAGGTTCTAGGTCCCACAACTGGTGATCAGACTGGGGTACAACGCTGACAGATATTTTGGTAAGGTGGCAAGCGAAGAGAGATGGCTAATGAGGTCAGCGGGCTCCTGGGTGCTTCAGACGAGGAGGATTGGGAAAGGGAAGGTCTCTTCAACACAGTTGATGAACTGTGCAATTTAAAGCAATGAGGCTATCATTTATCGGAGCCATTAATACCGTCTTTAAAGACTATACTTGACCTCACTCAACAGCATTTACCCAAGTTTCAATCCCCCTCTACCAGTAATAGTTGGGTTCTTGTTTTGAATACTACAGTGGTTGAACTAAATCTTGATCAGTCTCAGAGGCAAGGTGGAGGTGGGTTTGATAGTAGTTTCACAAAGCCTGTCTCGGGTTACAAGAGGGTGAATACACAAACGTTACATGATGGCTTTGTGACAAATGCTCAGGGGGGTTTTGTGACTATTAATGATTCCCAGAGTAGAAAATCTGCGAGAGTCTAGAAGCCCAAGCGGGTGCATCAGTGGCTAGTCATTGGAATGGATGTGGGGTTGGAAGAAACTTGTCAGCTCTCCTTACATGCTCTTGTAGGTAGTTTTTCTTACAAGACAAAATGTAGTCTGCCTTTTACTGAATGGATGAAGGTGGTTTGGACGCCTGTCATAGGGTATGCACCGGAATACTTGACTCTACCTGTAGGGTGGTTCGGGTTGATTTTTAAGAAGCTAGAGGACGTTGAGCTTATCCTAAATCGGTTTTGGGATTATGAGGGAGGCAACATTGTGCTAAAGCGATGGTGAACCCGCTTTGATCCTACTACTGAGTTTTTTAGCTTCAGGCATGTATGGGTGTTGCTTCCAGGTTTACCATTAAACCTTTGGAACAAAAATGCTCTAATGGCTATTGGGAATCTGTTGGGACGCTTCTTGAAGATAGATGAAGCAAGCATGTGTTCGCCAGATAAACGCATGGCAAGGGTGTTGGTTCAACTGGATACACAGTTAGGTCTAATGGACTCCTTAGAACTGGAGTGGTGAGGCCAAGTTACTATTCAACACATAGATTACCAAGGTATTCCTTTCCGCTGCTCTTCATGCAGAAGGACGAGACATTTACGCAAAGATTGTCACTATAGAATCGGTGATATAGAGGCTAAGGAAAACATGGAGGATTCCATAAAGGAGCTTTACTTGAGTGAAACAGAACTTGATTTGTTGGAAGAAACGGGGGAGTGTGCGGCTACAAGTGATGAAGATGTTATGGAACAAGAATCCGACACATTCTTAGGTAAGTTGAGATCCTTTTGTCCAACCTTATATTTTAAACTATCTTCTTGGGAAAGAGATTTATTAGGTAATGTTGTTTCTATGACACAAGCAACCCCTGTGTTTCATGCTAGTCAAGAGGTGGACTCTACAGTCGTTAGTGACCTTCCCTGTGTATCTGAAAAGAATATTCTGACACCTTATGTTAGTGATCCTCCTCTAGTTGACTCTATGTTTACTACAATTACTGTCCCTTCGTTTGCACCCTCATTGGAAAAGGTTTTACATGATTCTTCGCCCACTAATCATAATGTTCTAGAATCGGTTATGGACGTTGTGAATGATTCTCTCATTCTGTCACTTAGGGAAACCACAAATCTTGTTCCATTACAAACCTTCTGGGGGTCAGAACCTTTTGTAAATTCGGGTTGTTTTAAAGAGAAGGAACAATGCTATGAGGAAGAAGGCCAGGGAAAAGCACATTCCTGGTCGAGGGGATTGGGCTATGAAATATCTCCCATAAAAACAAGGAGTGAACACAAGAAGCTAGGGCATCAACCTTCATCTTCTGATCGATCTATTTCTACAAATCTGAAATTAGGGGCGCTTAGAGGCATGAAATCTCTGGCAAGGGCGAAATCATGATCCTCATCTCCCTAAATATTAGAGGGGTGGGAAGCCCCCTAAATATACCTTCCATGCGCAAATTGCTTGCCACTACAAAACCATATATCATTTTCCTTCAAGAAACCCTAGTTGATGAGGAAAAGGCTCGGAAGTTTATGTTTTCTTTATGCCCTTCCTGGATGTATAGTGCAGTTAGTTCAATTGGAAAATCAGGAGGACTCTTGGTAGCTTGGAATCCTAATGTAGTTGAGCTCCAACCTTACTTGTGTGCTGGTGACATTTTATTGGCAGGTTCTCATATTCCCGACAAAAAAAGGATTTGCTTGTTAAATGTCTATGGTCCGTGTATAAGCCACAGTCAGTTCTAGGAACTAGTGGAAGTTAAGGGTTTACTTGATCAGAGAAATCTTATACTTGCGAGAGATTTAAATTTCATCACCAGTAATGAGGAAGTGTGGGGAGTGTCGGCCTTAATTGATCCATTTGCGACATTTATCAAAGATCTTTCCTCCAAACATAAATTAGTGGGTGTGAGGCCTACGGAGTTGATACGAACTTGGTGAAATGGGAGAAGTGGAGCTGCTGAGATTCAAAAGAGATTGGATAGGGTTTATGCATCTAAGGAGTTTTTTTTGGACTCGGCTTGCTATAGATCATGGGTGGAGCTATCGTATATCTCTGATCATGCGCCAATGATTTTCCAACTGGATTATGGTATTAAGTCGGTGGCTTACCCTTTCAAATTTAATCATGTATTGCTAAAAGATGAGTCCTTTGTTGATATTGTTTGAGAGGTTTGGAATTCACAACAGGAGCAAGGTGTGGAAGGAGCACAATCAAGATTGGCGAAGAAGTTATATAACCTAAAAAATAGGGTTAAGAAATGGATCGTGGGCAAGATAAAAATAGATCAAATCACTTTAGAAAAAATTGAAGGGGAACTTGCATCTCTTACAAAATAGAGTCTTGAGGTACATCTTAGTGATACTCCAAATACCCATTTGAAAACTCTTGAAGAAAATACGAAAAAATTATTGTTGGTTGATGAGGAACTCTGGCGTCAAAAGAGCAGGGCAACGTGGATACATTCTGGGGACAAGAACACAAAATACTTTCATCGGTTTTCCAGCTTTAGAAGGAACAAAAAGCATATGTGGGAGGTAAAGGATGAAAGTGACAATATTCATATTGGACAGGAGGCTATCAAGAAAGAAGCAGTTAGACATTTTATCTCTATTTATAAAGAATCGTCACAAAATATGATAGTGGATCAGATTGCATCTGTGCGTCGGTACCCAAGGTTGGTTACATAGGAGGAATTGAATCTGTTAGAGAATCTGTGTACAAAGGAGGAAGTGCTTGATGTCCTAAGGGGCTTTACCAAATATAAGAACCCTGGTCCTGATGGATGGACAGTGGAGTTCTTTCTAAATTTCTTCGAATTGGTTGCAAATGATCTATTGGAGGCAGTCGAGGACTCTCGATTATCTGGTGTGGTGAATAGATCCCTAAACTCGACTTTTCTATCTCTTATCCCCAAGGTCATTGGACCGACAACCTTTGGAGATTTTAGGCCAATTGCATTGTGTAACCTCTGTTACAAGATTATATCAAAGATAATTGCCAAACGAATTAGATTAATCCTATCACAGACTCTATCAGAGGAACAGTTTAGTTTCTTAAAAGGTAGACAAAGCATTGATGTCATAGGTACATCAAAGGAATGCATACATAGCATAAAAGAAAAAAAGCTACAGGCTCTTATACTAAAGATTGACTTGAAAAAATCCTACGATTGTATCAGTTGGGACTTTCCGAGATTGGTTCTTTTACATTGTGGCTTTGGTATGTCGACTACGAGATGGATCATGGGATGTATTTCTTCTGCGACATACGCAATTCTAATTAATGGTGAACCAATTGAATTATTTAAAAGTGGCAGAGGTCTCAGACAGGGGTGTCTGTTGTCACCATTGCTTTTTATTCTAGTTCTGGAAAGCTTGAGTCTAGCATTGAAAAAAGGACAAGAGGATGGATTAGTGACGAGAATCAAGGTTTCAGGGATAATTAGGATTATCCATCTACTTTTTGTGGATGATATCTTCATTATGACTAAAACACCGATCACTGAATGGCTAGAGATTCATAAGATATTAACCAGTTTTTGCAACTCAACCAGGCTTTTGATTAATGCTTAAAAACCTCTTTTTATCAGTATGGAGTTCAACAAGCTGTTATGGATACATTAAAAGCTTCTTTTTATTACAACTTCAGTGATCTTACTAATGGTTTTAAATATCTTGGGTATTTTTAAAAGTTGGCAGGTACAAGACAGAGGATTGGGACTGGCTATTAGCAAAATATGAAAGTCACATCAACCATTGGTGCAATAGATGGTTGACCATTGGAGGATGCCTAGTCGTGATAAAGGCGGCCTTGGAAAGCTAGCCAATATACTAGTTGGCTTTGGCAAATATCCCATCATCAATTCTAAATAAGATCCGTCAAGTTGTCTTCAATTTTCTCTGGGATGGAAAAAGAAAAAAGAAGGGCATACACCTGTGTAGATCGTAGATTATTGCTCGCCCGAAGAAGCATGGGGGTTGGGGATTGAGGAACTTCATCAATTTTAGCAGAGCCATGGTGGAAAACACCCTTTGGAGGGATTTTATGCTATATGGATTATGACATTGTGTTCTAAAATCTAAATATGTTCCTTCAGTCTCTGTGTCACGTTGGCTACACATGGTTTCGATGGATGGAACAAAAGGTTCATCGACTTGGAGATATCTCCAAAAAGCATTATATATCCTACTGCATTGGCTGGCATGGCTTCCGGGCTCGGGTGAATTGATTATGATTGGAAAAGATAAGATATTGGGGATGGGAGATGCGACATTGTTGACTGGAGATCTTATATCAATATTAAACCAGCAAGACATGTATTACTTATATCAGGCGATTAGAGAACCTCGTCCAAGCATGATTGGCCCCAACTAGATTATTAGTGTTGAGCTGGGTCTCGTGGGTTCTTTAGCAATTGAATGGCAAGAATTCTGTTGTGCGATCCTAAACAATGGTGTTCAATTGAAGAGGAAACCAGATGATCTTATTTGGACGGGTGGAGACTCATCGGGCAGGATCACTGTAAAAAATGTTTATGAAGCTATTGAAAACAAAAAACAAAAAAAGGTTATAGGTGGCTGGAGAAAATCACTATGGTCCCGGGAATGTCCATTGAAATTAAATTTATTTACTTGGTTGGTGGTAGAAAACAAGATTTTAACTTGGGAAAATATGCAACGTAGAGGTTTTGAAGGCCCCGGCTATTGTCTTCTCTGTAAGACGAACTTGGAAACTATTTTCCACCTATTTGTTGAATGCCCCTTCACCTACTCTGTTTGGGAAAGAATTAAATCAAATTTAAAATTTATGGGGGCTTGGACAAGAAACTCTATGTCTGAGCGTTTTAAAAAATGGAGATTGTTGTTTTCAGACTACCTTACTCTTCCAACTTATATACGCTGGAATATTTGGATCGAGAGGAACCTTGCTATCTTCGAGAAT
Organism: Picea engelmannii; assembly: GCA_009831015.1. Taxonomy (NCBI): domain Eukaryota; kingdom Viridiplantae; phylum Streptophyta; class Pinopsida; order Pinales; family Pinaceae; genus Picea; species Picea engelmannii. Next base: position 384,344 of record ML780453.1, on the reverse strand, counting down.
GGGTTACCATTTGTACAGAAGGTGGCGTTTTTGTCTTTATTTCTCATGGATGATTACAAGATACCAATCAAATCAAAGGCTATTAGGAGAGGGGCGTTGCGGCCAATGGTGGAAGGCTTGGCCAGTTGGTTTGATGGGGCAGCAACTGCATCTAGGAATTGTAGTGGAGCGGGAGGGATATTAAAGATTAGTGATCACAGAATTTTCAAATGGACTATAAACTATGGTCTTGGGACAAATACCAGAGCGGAGTTGTTGGGAGCCTGGGCACTTTTGACATTGGCTTCTCGCTTCGCCATATCAGAGCTCTTGGTTCAGGGGGACTCAAAGATCGTTATTGACTGGATGCGAGGAAAGGGTAGTCTCCAGGTGCTTATTCTGGAATGTTGGAAGGGAAGACTTACTGATATTTTAAAGCTATTTCATAATGTAACCTTCGATCATATCTATCGTGAAGCTAACACAGAAGAGGACAGGCTCTCAAAATAGGGATTGCTAAAAGTCCCGGGGAAAATTGAATACTTCCAATGTGAAGGGGACCATGAAGGCCCACATTTGTTTTTAGACCTATACTAGATCTGGAAGATCTCATATGTTCATCGTGTCAGTGTTTCATGGAAACCTGCATAGGAGATCTAGCTAAAGCAAGTACAAACAAAGTTTATCAAGAAAGGAAGAGAGATTCAATATGGAAGAATGAGAAAATATATTCACACTACTCCAATGAGTTGATGATTGATACATAGATCATGATCAATATGATACAATGAATGAGTCGAATACACTCATATATAGGGAAAACCATTCCATAATTAAGAAAAACAATCAAGCAATTAGCTTTACTTAGGAATGCATGCATGCATAATAGTGATGGTAAAAATAGAAAGTCTAAAATAGAACTAGTCAGTTAACTCCCACTGAACTAGTGTGTCGAAAATAGAAATTTCTCCAACACCCCCCCTAAACATCACTATGGAGTAAAAAATGAGTCTTGGCTACTAAGCCATTTTAGGTACTCGTGTACAATGCAACTAATGAACACTAAATAAAAGTGAGGAAAGAGGGAAAACCACGTGGGAACAAAACCCCCCCTCAAAAGATAATGTATCAAAAGAAGAAAATGACAGCTGCTAGGCAATTGTGTTATTCACTACAAGATGATCCCACAAAGTCTGAAACTTCTGCTCACTGAAAGTCTTCGTGAAGATGTAGAAATCTTTATGGATCTGATGAATTCCTTTGGCAACCCATCGGGCCTTGTACCTCTTGATCCTATGGGCCCATCTGCACCTAAAAATATTCCTTTCTGGTGGAAGTGGAACCAAATTCCAAGTCTGGTTCTATAGGAGTGAGTCATACTCCTTCTGCATGGTTGCTTGCCATAATGGATTTCCCACAACCCTATTGTAGTTCTGTGAATCAGTAAATTGAACCATATAGCAATGCATGGGCATTGCAGGTTCTGAAGCTGAAAATACATGAGAAGGCTCCTCATGCTGAGATCGAGTCCTCATCGAATCGAATGGATTCCCTGCAAGGTTGTCTATTGCATGAAGTGTGGTATGTGTCTTCTTGGGCATCTGTTGAAGCTTCAGCGCTGGCTTCTTATCTGGATGTACTACCTTCTTATTTCCATGTACAAAATCTGAGTGTATGGAATCATCTCTGATGTCTGAAACTGATGGAAGAACAAGAGTATATGCATGTTGCACTGGAGGTGCATGAAAAGTACTCTCCTTGTGTGTAAGTAGAATAGAGGAGTCATCGTCAGAAAACTTAGTGAATTTATACAACCTTGACTTGTGATCCACCTCACCAATTGCAATGATGGAATTGTCATGCATGTCAATTACTGAAACTGAATCTGATGTAAATTCAACCTTTTTACCTTTCTGAGTGATTTGATCAACTAAGAGCAGATTCATAGAAAGCTTTGGAACATGTAGAACATTCTCAAAACTCCCATTGTGGAGTTCCACTCTCTCTTCTCCTGCTACTGCTACTGGAGTGTCATTCCCCATGAGAATAGGGGGTCTTGAGCATGGACTCAAAGAAGAGAAAACTTCCTCTTTCGCTAAAATCTATAATCCATGAATCATATAATCCACCAAAATGGGATGCACCAAAATCTATAATCCATGAATCATATGAGGAATTAATTGCAACCAGAGCATGATGATTACCTTTTTTAGGAGCAATATCTTCTTCCTTCCACTTCTTGACTCCCTCTGGAATGAAGTTTCCAAGGTTGTTCTGTTGAAGTGTCTGTTCCATAAGATCGATTTGTTTCTTCATGCATGTGGATTCTTCATGATTGACTTTATTGCAATAAGTGCACTGCTTTCCCTTCTTCTTCTTCTTCTTCTTATTGGAATCCGAAGAGTCTTTGGAACCTGAAGAATCATTAAAGGGTTTGGAATATCCCTCCTTCTCGTTCTGTTTGGATGACCCTTTTCCATCATGCATGGTGAGTGCATGTGCTTTGGGATCTTTCATGAGGCCCATACGTATGAGTTTTGTCTGCTCTTGTGTAAGAGACTCAATGAACTGAGCCAACGTAGGCATTTTCAAATTTGCTCCAAAAAGACATCTGTCGAAATGGAAATTGGAGACATATACAATGTATTTTGGTCCTAGCTTGGCCAAGATTGTTAGAATAAGTTGTTTCTCTTGTGTAGACTTTTCAATACCACATTCACCCAAGCTCGATAACAAAGATTTAAATTTAGTAAAAAAATCTTGTATATTATCAAAACTTTTAGGGTCTAAGGTATTCAACTCTACCTCAAGCATATGACTTCGCATCTCATCCTGCTTTCCAAAGAGTCCTTCCAAGGTGGTCCAGATCTCGTTTGAAGTCTTGCATGCAACAACATGAAACCATAAATCAATGGAGATTAACTCAAAAAGTAGTCTTGTGGCCTCATCCTTATGGTTCGCCCATCTCATCTTATCAATCGCTGATGTAGGTTCTATTTTTGTCGCCATCGTCAAATTATATAGTCCTTTTCTTTTGGGTTGAAATGTCGCCTTGGGCTTCCAATCAAAATAATTGTATGGTGTGAGGAGTACCACCAAGTTTGACTGTATAATAATTGCCATATCCATCTCTCCCACTGTTTCTAAGAACCCCTACAAATTTACTTTCAATCTACAAGTGAAAAATTAAGAAATCACGACAGAAATGACACTTTAAATGAAAATTCGTATCAGTTTTAAGAGATGATCTTGCGACTTACTTTCAAAGAAAACGGTGAGGAATCTCACCAAAAGGTTGAAAACCCACTTCCAAAATGGGTCGATTTACTTTCAATGTAGGTCGTTTCCTCAAAAACTTAATATTTTTGGGAGAAATCACTGTAGCAAGGTACAACCACAGATTCGTATTAGTTTCAGGAGGCTATCTTGCAGCTTACTTTCTGAGCAAACAGTGAAGAATCTCGCCAAACGGTTGAAAACCTACTTCCAAAATGAGTCGATTTACTTTCTTTGCAGGTTGTTTCTTCAAAAATGTAATATTTCGGGAGGAATAACTACTGAAAGGTACGACCACAGATTTAGCTCATCGAAACTTCAGTTTTCCTTATTCTTTGCCTTGTCTGGCTTGCTCCAAGCAGCATAGCTATGATACCATGTCAGTGTTTCATGGAAACCTGCACAGGAGATCTAGCTAAAGCAAGTATGAACACAGTTTATCAAGAAAGGAAGAAAGATTCAATATGGAAGAATGAGAAAATATATTCACACTACTCCAATGAGCTGATGATTGATACATAGATAATGATCAATATGATACAATGAATGAGTGGAATACACTCATTGTTACAGGAGAATCCTCCTGCGGACAAGCGGATTCCCTCTTGGTCTCTAGACTCCTAAGGCCAAGACAGAAAAATGCTTAACGTGGACACTGACATCCTTTTTGGATCTAATTAAGCTAATATGCGAAGAGGAAGAAGAAATATGTGTACCTTATTAACGATGTTTGTCCTCGCAAAGTCCAAGCTAAGCTCCAATCCTGAGCTCCTCAATAGGTACTGTAGAACAAGCAAAGATACAACGGGCTTCCTATTCTACTAAGATTAGCTCAAATACAGATCTATCTACTGAAGACAAGTTCATGTGAAACAAACATAAACTTGAAAGAAACAGGCCAAGCATGTATATGTATTAATGAGATCAAACGAAGAGTACTTACAATCCTTTGATGAAGGTGCAACAACTTCTTCCAACTCTCCTTGTCCAACCCCTTTGCTCAAGTAATCTACATTGATTATGCTCCAATGGTATCTCACTTATGGGATCATAAGTTTGGTGTAATTCTCAATCTCCATCTATGATTTCACCATGAGGAGGCCTCCTTATATAGGCTTGGAGAGGCCTAACCACTTGAGAGATCTTTGGGATAAGTTGAGGATTCCTCTCCTTCAGTTGTGGATCTCCCCTAAGATCATGCCTCGACCTCAGATTTGAATCCAACCACCTTCAGATATTGAGGGGATTCTTCCCTGATTTCCTCCAACAAACCAAATTTCGCCCAAAAAGGCCAGCGCTCCCTCAAAAAGGGACATAGAGCGTTGGAACGCTCCCCTAGAAGAGGGTACAGAGCGCCAACGCTCCCTGACAGTATGTAGGGGGGCACTCCCTTCCAAATTTGACTTTTGAGTGGCTTTTTTAGTGGCAAAAGGCTTGTACTCCTTGTCAATTGATTTCTCTTCTTCAAGACTAGTCTTTGAGGTGTCTTAAGTGTTTTTACGATGTCGTTAGAGAGATGACATAGACAAGATAATGTTTGCGACACTTGCGACCAATATGTGACACTTGCGATATTTGTAACGACAACACTAGCCATCATTATAATGAGTGATTTTGATGTGTAACACTCATATATAGGGCAAAACATTCAATAATTAAGAAAAACAATCAAACAATTAACTTTCCTTAGGAATGCATGCATGCATAATAGTGATGGTAAAAATAGAAAGTCTAAAATAGAACTAGTCAGTTAACTCCCACTGAACTAGTGTGTCAAAAATAGAAATTTCTCCAACACATTGATGAGGGGAGAATAACGAGAGGCGCTCTTGAAGATCACTATTTTTGGGCTTCTTGATAGGGGTCTTTTTGATGCTGTATTTTTTGTTTGTTGGAATCTTAGATGGGGCTGGGATTTGTCGGCATATGTACAAGTGATCGGTTGCTTCTTTTTGGCTTGTTGGTTCTCTATGGGAGGTATAGTGGTCATATGGCCTGATGTGATCTTTTGTAATAGAACAATTTATATTTCAATATAAATATAAAGCAAAATTTTCTGTGGAAAAAAAAATAGAGCTAAGAGTTCATACATAGATATAATTTATATATACAATTTATAGTTGATGATCAAAAAGCAATTATAGTTATATGAGAAACAATTACACATGTTTATGTTGTCACCATGTGTCAATCTATGCTAGTGGAAAGAACCAGTGTTGTCAATATTGAAATGCTCCTTGGCATTGCAATATTTCTCAACACAATTGCAAACACTTATTTTATGGAGTTGATTTTGGTATCCTTGAGCTGAAATTTGCACCTTTGTTGGGATCAATAATTATAGACAATGACAAGTGTTTGTGTTGGAACAATGTCCCAATCTACGTGGTGCTACTTGGCATTTATTTGCATGGTTATGGGGCTAAGTCCTAGTTGATTAGTACATGTTGCATGTGTGTGTGCTTCATGAAAGACTTGTGTTAAACTACCCTCTTGTGTCACTAGGACGAACAAATTATATTGGTCTTAATGTTCCTTGGTATCCCATATTATTTGGCACATTTGCTAACACTCAGAAGTATTTGTGGAAATGGTTTTGGTAGACTTCAACAAAGAATTTTATCTTTGTTGGGATCAACAAGTTTAAGTTGTGAGGACCTTTGTTGAGTTGACTTGGTGCTTATGGACATATCATAATACATTGAACTCAAACCAATATTTGGGGAGTTGGTGTTTGTATACTTCAACAAATAATTTTATCTTTGTTGGGATCAACACGTTTAAGTAGTGAGGACCTTTATTGAGTTGATTTGGTGCTTATGGAAAATTCATAATACATGGAACTTAGACCAATATTTGTGGAGTTGGTTTTTGTATACTTCAACAAAGAATTTTATCTTTGTTGGGATCAATAAGTTTAAATTGTGAGGACATCTCTTGAGTAGATTTGGTGCATATGGATAATTTATAATACATAAAACTCAAACCAATATACTAATATACTAATATACCACAACCCAACTAACATTAGAGAGAGTCATCTTATATAGTGCTTCGTTTACACATACATATCTAATTATTTTGGTGAACTAACCAACTGTTTAGAGGGTATAGTTTTTCCCAAAAACAATAAATTGAAAAGGTACTTTTCTTGTTGCGAGAAAAATAATAATGGTACTATAGTGTAAATATATAGCAATATATTATATCTCTAGGGGCTAGATCAGTTGGTTGTTCCTTTTATAGTAAGGCGTAATTCCCAAGGAGATTATGCAATCCATTCCCACTGAGCCCTATAGGGTTTCCAATCACTCTTATGACTTGTGGTTAATACCACCTTCCATCCAAAAAAACAAGGAAGAAGGGAGAAATATTAATCCATAAACATGAGAATTATAGCCCTCATGTTTCACCAACATGGATCCTCTTCAAAAATGAAAATTTTGGTTCTTTGTCAAGTTAAGTTCAAGCACCTTGGCTTGCTCTTCTCCAACAAGGATGACATGATATCTTTGTTCCGTGTTCTTCTCCCTACAATGAAAATCATGTTTTCAACTTTAGATCTCCATGCTTGGGTCGTATGGAAAATTGAAAATATAAGATTGCTATGCAAGGAAGGAAATGTTGTTGTTCAAATGCACATACATAGTAAAACAAAAGTATATCCACCGTTATGCAAACATGTCTTGGGAAATGTCCATATACATATATATCCACCAATTAGAGGACTATCAACATTGTCTTTAGTGATCTCTTGATTGGAAAAATAAGGTAGTGGGGATATGGAGATGTTCTTGCTTCTAAATTGCAATAGCCAAATAAGAATGTTGCTTACACCGAGAGTTTTAGACAACAATGTAATAATTAATAATTGTTGGAACATGTGGTTCCATCATAAACCTCACCTTGTTAGTTGAGTGGGTCGATGGTCGACTAAATTGTTGGTTGACCATGTCCACTTAGGATCCCAAATTCACATTTTATAGACAAGTGCAACCGACTCCACCCAAGATTATTGGTTTGGTCCATGACCAAAACCTATTTATAGAAGATCCTTGTGATCGATCTATCATCATTGACAGTGCTGGGTATGTGTTATATTCTTTGCATGATTAGCCCTATTGTTTGCTGCGTTGTGTCGGGTGCGCAGGGGGTTTGAGGGGGGCCGCTAGGCCCCCCTTTGGGGGTTGCAGGGGTAAGATAGCCCCCCTGGGTGGGGTTTAGGGGAAACACCCTTGAATTTTTTTTGCCTTGGGTAACGTGTCACATTTTTGCCTCATTTTTTCTTGTCACCTAGATTTTCATATCCATTGTTGGATGATTTTTCGGCACATGTTTTTTTGCCGATGGTTTTATATTTCCAGTTAAGGAATTAGGGTTGTTGACTAATCCAGGTCATTGGGTTAGGGTTTTGGATGTCACTGACTCCTATATGTATATTGTATTGTAACAATGTATGATAGTGAATGAATATAGAATATGTTGGTTTTCCTGGTTTGGGATTCCAGGGGAAAAATCTTTGTGTAATGTGTGTATTTTCCATTCTATCTTTTATGTTCTTATAATGAAAATTTGTTTGCAGTAAATAATTGTACAAGGTTAAAATCTACAGGGAGATCTATTCTGCTCTCATGGAGCATTCTCGTGCTTTAGTGCAACAATGTCTTTAGACACGATCACTAATCTCGAATCCGTTCTTCTCTATGGTTAATCCTTGTCCCAACATGGTATCAGAGTTGTTGGTTGTGATCTCGGGTTTGCAAAGAATGAGAATGAGACCATGGTGAAGTTTTTTGATCTCTGAATTTGTTCTTTTTGAGTGAAGGATTTTCGATGGCTTGAATGGGTCATCGAGCATTTGTTGATTCCGCCCATATCGATTGACTAGTCATTAACCTTGGTTTCTCTTATTGATATCGACGAAGCTCTGCTCAGATTCTTGTCATGTTTTTTGATATGTTGGAGCTGCTTAGATTTGGCTAGGGTTTTCTTGAGTTTACTTGTCCAGTCATTCCATCATTTGGTGGTTTGAGGCTCTAACACTTGTGGCCAAACTGCGATCTGTGTAATTGACCAAAATCCATCGACTCTACTTGACTGATTTCATATTCGCTTATTGACTTGACTAGGAATCAATCAAATTCACTACACAACCTTTTGTTTGTTGACTTAATGTTGCGGCCAACTAGAGATTGTTTGGACATTGACTCGACCTCCCTCGACTCGACTTATGCACCTTGATGTCCATCGATTCAACTTTACTTCCCCTTGCTCAACTCGATAGGAGTTTTCTCTCTTTCCGCCTCCCTTAATTGCAGTCGATCTCATCGACCAAACATGAGTGTATGCCCTAGTTTGTTGGTACCCTATCCCTTGTACCAATCCACTCGGCCCTCATCGCTTGAATAACATCTTTATCTACTGATAATGTGGCTCAACACAACTTGCATACTTTCTATTTTCGACTGGCTGAAGCTGACTTGACCTATACGGACTCCTTTGTTTTGGCCTGTCAATTTTCCCGGTGACTCAACCAAAGATTATTTCTTGGCCTCCCTCGACCAGACGATGGTCCTTCGACCAAAAAATTTGTTGACTAGTGGATCTGCTCATGGATTAACTTGATAGATACCTTTCTCTCACAGGTATCATTGCTTTGACTAGGTGCAATTATCCTATGTGACTGTGTCAAGAACCAAATACCTGAATACAAAGTATCACAATAGATCCAAATATATCTGAATACAATCACCACACAAGATATATGAAACCATATAGAAAACCACAACTTTATTATAGAAACCCTTGAGGTAGGGAAACACCATACAATGGATCATATTATGGAAGGGATCCTCTCCTGCTCACTTGCCTCTTCGAGGGGGCATCCTCCTATTGAGCTACAACTCCAAATACCATACTTCTCTTCATGTCTCATTACATTGCTTGAACCCCTTTATATAGTTCTACCATCACCTAAGAACATTCTAGAGGAAGAATCTTCTAGAAGTAGAACCTTCTAAGAAGTCCTCTTACATTTATTATATCTAATTACCCATTTATTATATCTAACTACCAT
>ML780453.1:336162-374458 GCA_009831015.1 Picea engelmannii | reverse complement strand
AAGTGGTTGTCATCCCAGAAATGACAACTATCCATATACCAATCATCACAATCGTCCTCAAAATCATACCAAGCATATCTTTCTTGATTATATTCATTCATGAGGCCCTGCATAAGAAATCTCTCATGCATGTCATTCAATGAGTCTTGAATACTATGAAAACTATCATTGAGGCCATATGTGAGGCTGACTGTGAGGCTATGTGTGAGGTTGTTTGTGAGGCCATGTGCAAATGCATCCAATCTGTCATCAAATTGGGCTTTGAATGATTCAAGAATTTATTTCAAGGTTTGATAAGAAATAGCCATCTGAGCACCCTATAAACTCTTCGGTCCTACAGCCATCACGGAAAAACTCAAAAAATAAACCCAAAAAGTTTCGGTAGAAAATCGCAGTTTTTTCTGGAAAACCCTTAAAAAACTGTTGAACTTAAAATGCTCATAACTTCACTTCCCGGACTCTGTTTTGGCTGATTTTTTTTTTGAAATTGGGTGAAATTGTGAGAAGAACTCAGATCTATAATTTATTTGGGCAAATTTGGCCTCCAATTTCTACAGAAATAAAAACAAATCGCGCCGCCGTCCGCAGAAAAAACCCTGAAAATTACAGATTTTAAAACCTCAATATCTTGACCTTCCGGACTCCGTTTTGGATGATTTTTTTTTTCAAATTGGGTGTTTTTCTGAGAGGAACTCAGATCTACAATCTTTTTCTTCAAATTTTGCACAGAAATATACTGAAAATGTCTGGAATGTCGCGGCCCTCTTTTTTTTTCTCCGAAAAAAAAATCTGCAAAAATAAAAAATATTTACCCACAACTCCGGCCAAGGAAAGTGTTCTGATACCACTTGTTAAGAACCAAATACCTAAATACAAAGTATCACAATAGATCCAAATATATCTGAATACAATCACCACACAAGATATATGAAACCATATAGAAAACCACAACTTTATTATAGAAACCCTTGAGGTAGGACAACACCATACAATGGATCCTATTATGGAAGGGATCCTCTCCTGTTCACTTGCCTCTTCGAGGGGGCATCCTCCTATTGAGCTACAGCTCCAAATACCATACTTCTCTTCATGTCTCATTACATTGCTTGAACCCCTTTATATAGTTTTACCATCACCTAAGAACATTCTAGAGGAGGAATCTTCTAGAAGTAGAACCTTCTAAGAAGTCCTCTTACATTTACTTCCCCTTGTTCAACTCGATAGGAGTTTTCTCTCTTTCCGCCTCCCTTAATTGCAGTCGATCTCATCGACCAAACATGAGTGGATGCCCTAGTTTGTTGGTACCCTATCCCTTGTACCAATCCACTCGGCCCTCATCGCTTGACTAACATCTTTATCTACTGATAATGTGGCTCAACACAACTTGCATACTTTCTATTTTCGACTGGCTGAAGCTGACTTGACCTATACAGACTCCTTTGTTTTGGCCTGTCAATTTTCCCGGTGACTCAACCAAAGATTATTTCTTGGCCTTCCTCGACCAGACGATGGTCCTTCGACCAAAAAATTTGTTGACTAGTGGATCTGCTCATGGATTAACTTGATAGATACCTTTCTCTCACAGGTATCATTGCTCTGACTAGGTGCAATTATCCTATGTGACTGCCTTGATGCCCATTGGAACTAAACCTTGTCGACTAGTGGTATATACGACTGGTATTGTATGCATATGATTATTTCTCCATTGATGACTCTACATCACTACAAGTTGATTAATTATTGGAGACGGTCTACCAGAACCTGACTTGGTGTACGTCGATTGGTGCAGCCAGTCTTCTTGTTGTGGTTGAATTCCCGTCCACCCTTTTATTTTGTAGATTTAGTGCTTGGATCTTTCCCTCCATTGACGATGGGCATGATGGATGAAGAAAAAATTCTGGTGCTTCAAAAATTGCAGGAGATTTGTGATAAGAAGTCCATTACCTTGGAAGAATCTCACAATGGACTTTGTGCACAGGTCATTAACTTGCAGAATGTTGTTTCATAGTTGTAGAATAAGAATCAATGATTAAAGAATGAAATGAAGACAATCCATACACAGTTGGAAGATGAACATTTCCTCTTTCAAACCAGCCTTCTACAATGGTTTGATGAGAAATCTAGAAAAAAAATTGACCTAGAACATATAATGGAAACCATTTTTCAAGATCTGGTGGGTATTTTGGAAATAAAACAGATCTTGTCGATGATCTCGTGAAGGATTTGAAAACCCTTTCTCGTGTAGAAAATGATGCCTTGAAGACATAAAATATAGAACTAAAAAATCAATTGAACACTCCAGAAAACATGTTCCAAACTGTCATGGTTGAGCACTCTAGGAGGGTTACTATCATGGGTAACACCATGAAAAGATTTTTCCAAACTCTTGTAGATGAATTTTAGGACAAGTATGACCTTCTTGAATACTTGGAGGAAGAGGTGAAATATCTTCCTCATACTGCCTTGGGCATGGAGGTCGACTAGCTGACACAAACAAATTCCCAACCGACTCGTAGGGTTTCCCACTTACAAGCCTCTATCGATGAGATTTGTGAAGAAGTTGCTCCTCTTCAAGAAGATAACAATCGATTGTTTGAAAAATACCAGGCATTAATAGAAGATTATGATTCCATATTACTTCACCTAACTGTGAAGGATGAACCTATTCAGGGCTTGCAAGACTGCAAACAAAACCTTGAAGAACAAGTTCACCGCTTGTAGAATGCAGAGAAGAATGTTGAGAAGAAGACCGATGTTGTTGGGTTTCCAGGCTCACCCATTTCTTCTCCACCTCCTGATTCTCGTTCTAAGCAAGATGTTGTTGATTCATGCATTAAGACTAATGATTGTGTTTTTTCTCCTAGCTTTGAAAAACACACTATAGGTATAGGGTCCCACTTGCTCAACAAGATGGGATATACCAGAGGCGGACTTAGGAATAATGGACAAGGTATTTCTACTCCTATCACGCCTGAGATGAAGTCACCAAGAATAGTTATTGGATATGATGTTGTTGTTGTCTCTTTGCCTACACCTTCTCTTGCTACAACTAGGGAAGTTTTACTTGTTGCAGGTGGAGTTCAGACTGATTTGTTAGACGAGCAATCTGTGGTTGAACTGATTGATGAGATGGTTGTTCCTAACATGCCTAAATGTGAGAATAGTATTGTTGTTGATATACTGGGTTTTTATACTCCTAAGATTACACTAGACCTTGAGCCTATATATCTTGATCAGCCAACATATAACTTTGTACCTTATCGACATCCTCACCATAGAAATCGAAGGAATGAGAATTATGTTTTCCGATCTTTACAGAAGAGACGTGAACGACAAAACCATGGACTAGTATCAACTACCAGGATAGACTATGGTTGGATTGATGAGTGGTCATGGGCGCTTCTAACAAGATGTTTGAGGAGTTCCTACTGTTGTGTTTGGTCGATTGTACAAACATACAACATTCCTCTTCATTACTGATTTCTTTACAGAGGTCGACCATAGGCTTGACCCGACATGAAAATTGACTGGAGCTCGACTAGGATATTGGTCAAATGAGATTCGACCCAATATGACAGTCAACTGGAAGTTTTTCAACTGTGTATTTGTTGATTGAGTTTCGACTAGTTATTGTCAGTGAACTAGTGTTTTGACAAAGATCTATTGTTGATACTTTGATCCCTTAGTTGTGTTTAAGGGGGGAAGTAATCAAAGTTGTTGATGTGTAAACCCAACTGATGTGCTTGGATTTGCTGACACAGACCAAATCATGTTCGACTATGTTGTTGGGAGTTGTACGTGATACATAGACTATTTGGATACAAAGATTGTCTAGCTTGGCAGAGATTATTGGATCGACAGACTGATTATATTGGTGTGTTCTTGTTTAGTCGATTGATCAACTGAATGGTGTTGTCTTGTTGTCTAGTCGACTGATCGACTAGGATTGTGTTTGGACAACATATTTTGCAACCAATTTGCAATGGATGACTTCCTTTTTCCTTGATCAGTGTTGATGGTGATCAAACTTCCCCAGGAATGTTTTTGTGTTGTCTTGTGATCAGCTTTTACAGTATGAACAAATTCAGGGGGAACAACTATGTAAATGTGTTTTCATCCAAGCTAAGTTTACGCAGGGGGGTGGGGGGGTGTTGGAACATGCAGTTCACCTTGTCGGTTGAGTGGGTCGACAATTGACTAAATTGTTGGTTGACCAATTCTTTGGGTCGACAATTGACTAAATTGTTGGTTGACCATGTCCACTTAGGATCCCAGATCCATGTTTTATGTGTTGATTAATTGGGTTGATTTCCATTGATGTCAACCCTTGAAGCAAGTTTGATATAAAATTATGGTAGCCCTAACATTATGATTAAGGGACTTCATTTTGATTGATGTATAATGGTATGAATTTTAATATATTTGCAGGTAAGACTATTGTAGATGGATAGTACATGTCATGCCATTTTCGGTGATATGTGTTTTGGGCCCAAGATATGATCATCTTCACGACGTTATTATACACTTTTTCCATATGTATATATGCGTTTTTTATCTTTCAAATGATCTTTTTGAAGAATTTTATGGTAAAATGATACAATTGGCATGAGGTACGTATAATTCATGTTTTGTGATCCAATCAAGTTTAATTTATCATATTTTATGGTTTCCAAGAGTTAATTCATGTTTTTCTGCTATTACAGGGAAAAATGCACCATGTTTCTTGATCCGACACTTGATCCAGCACTCGTTCCGGTACTTGATCCGACACTGGTTCTGGCACCCAGTATTGCACAAAAACGCAAGGCAAGTTGGCGGTTATGGTATTGGTGGCCAGTGGTGGACAAATTGAGCACATGGGTTTTGTTTGTCATCGCCCCCTCCAGCTACTAAGCTCAAGACAACTCAATTTCAGTTGTCCAAAGAGGGCGCTCATTGGGTTCTTCCGTTTTGTTAGTTATGGATGCATTTAATGTAATTTGCCGAATTTAGAGGTGGTTCGACCCTCCTGTGGTCGACCACCTGGGTTGTAAGCTTATAAATACCAAGTCATTAGATTGTTAACCAAGTAGCATAAAAATCCAAATTTTCAGAAAAACGATTTTGCTCTGTTTCTAGTTTTACATTGCCAGAATAGTGCCAAAACTGCGTTTTTGGATTTTTATGGTGAATTTGGCCTGCTAAGCTCGTGTTATACTTTTGGAGAGTGACCACGACTTGTTGGGGGGCATACCAACAGTCTGGTAACTCTCTTTATGTTGATTTATGCATTTCTTAATTTAATTGTTCTTTCTTTATTTGTCGTACATGCATATTTTTATTTAGTTAATTAGTTTGTTGTAGCTTACTGTTTTACTTCTCTTTTACATGTTAGAATGATGAGATGTATTAAAATGCATTAATCTCGCAGATTAGAAAAGGCTTGCAAGTCTCTCTCTCACTATACTAACCCCACATGCAGTTAGATGTTAGATTGTGCTTTCTTTTATGATTTTATAAATAAGTTTAAAACAAGAATTTAATTAGAAAGAACATAGTTTTAATTTGGGTTTCTTTGACACGGATTTTGATGGATGGATAGATTTAATTTCAGTTTTTTATTATAGCTTGTTTACTTCAATTTTATATCAGATTTCATTTAATTAGTTGTTGGTTAATATAATTGTTAGATTACTTTTTAATATCAGTTTTTAATTTCTGTTTTTAGTCATTTCTTTATTATAGTTTGAATGGTTAGAATAAACATAGTGTAGCTTAATTTTACGCAATCTCTTTTCCTTAGAATTAAAATGCAATTGAATTTCTTAGTTATGAATGAACCTAGTTTGCTTACATAGTGTAGAATTGGAATAATAATCTCATTATGATGTTAATGGTTTGTACATTAATATGCAGGGTATTTAACATTACTTTTATCATGGCTAAGTTTTCATTGGACTGTTTACTTCACACCTTTCATTTTGCCATTGAAATTAGTATTAAGCTTATACCATTAGAACTGTCCTTTGTTGTCAAGTGTCATCGAGATATCATCCGTCACCACCGAAGGCATTCACACAACCACCAGCATTACATTTGAGTGTTTCATAAATTAAAGATAGTTTCTTGCTTTCGTAGATTAGAAGAGATAGTTTCTTGTTTTCATAAGTTTAGTTGTTAGTCTTTCTTCCTTTCAATAGACTAGATTTCCCTTCATGCATTGCATTGAGCATTTAAATTTCCTTTCATGCGTTAGAAATAGTTTTGCATTAGGCATTTAGTCCTCTTGTCTCTTAGGCTAGGTAGTTGTTCAATGAGAAGTCTTTGCTTACTTGTCTATTTTCTTTCGTAAGTTAGTTAGTTGCCTTTGCTTACTTGTCTTTTGCTTTAGTAGGTTAGTTAGGTGCCTTTGCTTGCTTGTCTATTTGCTTTAATAGGTTAGATAGGTGTTTTTGCTTACTTGCTTATTTATTTTCTTTCATAGAATAGTTTCTCATTGAATGTAGGTTGGCAAGTTAAAGAAGTTTTATTTTGTCATTTGCTTATTATGCTTAGTAGTTTACCTTTGCTTACTGTCATGAACTAGTTTTCTTTGAATAGGGTTTTTACTTGCTTTCTTAGGAACTATCCATCAATCCTTAGCCCAAAAGTACTTAAGTTACCTAGTTTCAAGTTGCTTAGTAGGGTTTGCTCATTAGATAGGTTTCTTTGAGTAGATTAGCCTTAGATAGCTGCTTTCCTTAGTTAGTCTACACTCCTACCAACCTTTCACCTTTGGCATATATTTTTCTACAACTCTAAGTTTACTTACCCCGAGTTGACAATTTAATTGGGGGTAGTTTAGTGTCTTTTTTAGTACATATAAATCACCTAACATTTTGGCGTCGTTGCCGGAGAGTTGTCTTAAGGTAAGAAGTAATTAGGAATTAGATCATTTCTAGACCTTAGAATTAGTTTGGTGGCAGGGAAACTTTAAGATGAAAGGTAAGAACCTGTGCATCTGCTATAGCAGGTTTCCCCAAACCCAATAGTAGTTTTTCTTTTTGTTGCTTTCATGAATAGACCTAGGAATCAAATGGTAGCTTTTTCTTTTTGTTGTTGCTTTCTCTCATGAATAGGCCTAGAGACCCACAAGGTAGATACATTAAATCAAAATCAGACCTTTCAACCAAGGTTCCTTCCAATCTCTTTGGGGGAAGGGATGTTCC
The DNA here is from genome assembly GCA_009831015.1 of Picea engelmannii. Taxonomy (NCBI): domain Eukaryota; kingdom Viridiplantae; phylum Streptophyta; class Pinopsida; order Pinales; family Pinaceae; genus Picea; species Picea engelmannii. The sequence continues at coordinate 367,271 of ML780453.1, read as the reverse complement.
GCTTATAAAATCCGCAGATCGATACCAAAAAATAGGAGCTAGCTCAACCCAAAGAGCTAAAATAGTCTTTGAAGGGACTAACATAGGGAGCACTATATAACAAGAAATTGAAGCATCAATCATACTAGGACAGGAGGCAAGACCACTCGAGTCTTCTACATAACCAAACAATGCAACCTTTGCTTTTACTCCACCACCAGGAAATCCTAATTTTGAAGATATCATAGACCCTGAATAGGTGAATCTTTTGTTTGGTAGCTCAGCCAATGTAATTATCTCTCAAATTGACACAGAAACTTTGGCACCGATAATCTCAACTGACTCGAGTAGAGTCCCAGACATCCAATCAGTAGGAAGACCTTTTCATCAAAGAGAAACTTTGTTCTCTTCAAAGATAAAACCACTTAGGTACTCTCTTTTTGGAAACCAAGCCAATATGGGTGATCAGGAGGACCATAACAATGTAAGACACGGAGAGGAAGAAGAAACTGGAAACCAAACTGAAACTACCTTCAGATTTTCGATTTTAGACACCACTCTGAATGTCAACATGAAGAATATTCCTCTCTCAGCACTGCCTACCTTTTATGGTAAAAACAGTGAAGATCCAAACACCTTCCTATTTGAATTTGACATCTTGTGCAGGAGCTACAACTATGTACAAGATGCCCATAAATTAAAACTATTTCCTTCCACCCTCAAAGACTCTACATTAAGATGGTTCATGGGATTGGGAGAATCCAACATTAGGTCTTGGGAATCCATGAAAGACATATTTCTTAAGAAGTAACAAGACTACTGCAAGACCAAAGAGTCTTGTAATGACATCTTTAAAGTCCAACAGTTAGAAGACGAGACCCTTGAAGACTATATGGAAAGATTTGGTTATATCTCCCAGAAGTCAAAATACCGTGACCTCCCAGAGGATGTAGTTAGGGATCTTTTCCTCAAGGGAATTTCAGAAGAATATTTAGAGATGCTTAACCTGATGGCATCAGGTGATATTTCTCATAAACCATTTGCTGAAATATGTGAAATGTGTAAAAACTACTCAAGGAGTAGAGCCAAAACAAGGAAGAATGTTTGGGACCCTTACAATAGAAGCTTAAAACCAGTTAGTTCAGGTGGTATTACGAGAGCAGAGATAGGGAACCTTTTAGAAAACTTCAAGACTGACATCTTAAGAACAATAGGTTCCCAGTTGGATACCCTTAAACTCAAAAAGAAACAGGAGGAGGAAAATGCAACAATGAGCATATATTGCCCAAGATGCAAGAGGAAGCATTCCTCAAGGGAGTGCCCATTAGATAACATTTCAGTTTGTGGTTTCTATACAAAAGACCATGTGACTGAAAAATCTTCATCATTGCCCGGTTTATTAGCCATCTATAGGAGTGGAGACCCTAGGGAGTCTTATTATGCACCTAGGAGGCCATGGCAGCCTAGGAATCAACCTACATACCTAGATCTACAGTCTCAAGTTCCACCCTATTATCAACAACAACAGTGGAACTCACCAGATTGGAAAAAATGGTCTACTCAGTACCAACATCCTTGGATTAAAGGGTGGAGGGGAGGACACAATGAAGGAAATCCTCAAGCTCCACCTATCCCTATGTACAACCATCCTTATCCTCAGTTCTCATCAAACACTCCACAACTTTTTCCAGGTTTTGTTCCACCACCTTTACCTCCTATCCCACAACAACAACCACTCCAATTTCAAAATGCAAGCTCCCCAAAACCGACACTATTATTGGCACAGCCAGTGCCAAATCCCAATAATAAGCCCCCTCAACCTCTTAACAATGTTGAGATGCAGGCCTTCCCGACATATGTCATTACTCCTGTTCCATTACAGGAAATGCAACTAAGATCAGGAAAAGTTCTAGATAGGCAGAGACCTTCAGTAGTCACCTGGGAAGAAGAAGAAGAAGAAACCACCAAACAACCCACAGATAACACTAGTTGGGAAGATGTTATTATCCCGAAGAATCAAGAACCCAAGCTTCCCCAAAATGAACCTTCACAAATTGTGAAGGTCCCTCCTTATCGAGACTGATTGGTAATCGATAAACCTACCACCCGACTAGAATTTGACATTTTAAATGAATTGAAAAATATTTGTGTCAAAATTCCCCTACTTCAAGCCATTAAAGACATTCCAATCTATAGTAAGGTAGTCAAAGAATTGTGTATCAAGAAGCCAGGTAGGAAGCAAAAGGACCCTCCTACAATACATTTGGTAGGAGGACTCTCTGAGTACATATCAGAGCAGCCAAAGCTAGCAAAGTATGGGAATCCAGGAAACCTCGTAGTGACCATAACCATTAAGGAGGTCCCCATCGGAAACACTCTCATAGACCTAGGGGCAACCATCAATGTTATGACCGCTACTACTTTGGAACAATTACAGTTACAACCTCTTCTTCGGCCTACCCCAACCATTTTGGAATTAGCAGATAAGACTAGGGTTATACTTGAAGGGATTTTAGATGATGTCATGGTTACTTTAGCCTCATGGGAGTACCCTGTAGATTTTCTTGTCATTCATTCAAAGGATCATGCTTGAGGCCATCATGTTATTTTGGGAAGACCTTAGCTAGCCATAGCCAATGCATTTATTGGTTGTAGAGAAGGAGAAATGACCATCTCAAATGGTCTCTCTATCCAGAAGCTCACCATTTACCCTCCAGCTCAACCTATTATGGAGAATCTATGGTGGCTTGAATGATCTAGGTGGATATTGGTGGCCACCCACCTTTTCTAACTGGCTCAAAATAGTTTTTTGGCAATTTTGGCAATTTACTATTTTTAGCAATTTTTAACTTCTGGGGCCATTTTGAGGGCCCAAATGAAGGTTTTTCGAGATCAAGGTTCTTAATGATAGCCAAAGGCATGATTGAGCCCCCAAAATGAATCTCCTTGATGATACCTTTCCAATGAGCTATCACACGCCTAAAATGGAGATAGTATGCAAAAGTTACGACCCCGGGAAGTTGATGTACTCACTTACCCAAACGGGGCCCACATGACTTTTGGAGCTTCATCTCCTAGGGTTAGGTTTTTGGATGTATAGGGTTTTTTGGCATTCTGGTTTATTTTAAAAAGGCCTTCAGAGCCTCATTGTAATCATCTTCTTACGAATGCGAGTAGCTGTCACATCTCTTCTCAGAGATAAGCTACCACCATTCTAGCGAGTCTTTCACTCTGTATTTTTACAATCTCTGTACATTTCTTTCATTAATAGAAATTGTGTATTACTGTATCTCTATGTTTATGGTTTCATCTCTGATATACTATTGGATATACGCGATATTTATGTGCACTTATTTATTATATCTCCACTCTCATTTCATGCCGAAAATAATCTGAATCATTGAATATCCATACGAGAACGAAGACTGGGAAGAACCCGTATTGCCTAGTGACCATGCAAGGGAACTTCATGAGCATACACCAGAAAATGTGCTAAAACAATTCATTTCTTCTATTACATGTGTGGATTTTCCACAGTCTTTTCCCCAATTTGAGTACATGTTTGGGGAAGAATGTCAAGAACAGTTAGATCCATCCGTTTTGTCTTCGACATCTTTTATTTTCGAAATCGATGAGTCTACCATGTCTTATACTATGCCCTATGAGATTAGTCCAGGGAAATGTTTACACATAAATTCTAGGCTAGATACAGACCAACATAAACAATTAGTAGATATCCTTAAAAAACAAACAAGAGCATTTTCCTAGGAATACAATGACATGAAGGGTATACACCCTGACACATGCATCCATCATATATACACCCAGGGGGAAGTAACACTTGTTAGGCAACCCCAGAGAAGGATGAACCCAACACTCAAATACATAGTCAAGGAGGAAATCGAAAAGTTGTTAAATGTCAGATTTATCTATCCCATCTCCGATAGTAAGTGGGTATCCCCGCTTGCAGTGGTTCCAAAGAAAGTGACCGGGAAATGGAGAATTTGTGTTGATTTCTGGGAACTCAATAAGGCCACTCTGAAAGACTACTTTCCTCTTCCTTTCATTGACCAAGTTCTAGATACCTTGTCCGGAAAGAAGTATTTCTCCTTTCTAGATGGGTACAGCGGGTACAACCATATTCTTATAGCACCCAAGGACCAGGACAAGACTACCTTTACTTGTCCTTGGGGAACCTATGCCTATAGGGTCTTACCATTTGGATTGTGTAATGCTCCTGCCACATTTCAATGAGAAATATTAGGGATATTTTCCAATCGTATTCATGATTGTGTGGAGGTCTACATGGATGACTTCACAGCTTATGGCAACACTTACCAGAAATCCTTAGACAACTTAGAAAAAGTCCTCATCAGATGCCAGGAAATGAACCTATACCTAAGTCATGAAAAATGCAAAATGTTGTTAACTGAAGGAGTGGTTCTAGGACATCATGTTTCATTTGAAGGAATAAAAGTTGATCCTGCAAAGATTGAGGTCATTATTAGACTTCCACCCCCCAAGAGTCAGAAAGAGGTGAGAAGCTTTCTTGGACATGCCATATATTACCGACGGTTTATTGAAAATTTTACAAAGATTGTTGCACCTATGTTTGGATTATTGATAAAAGACGTTGATTTTGTTTGGATTGAGCATTGTCAAACTGCCTTTGAAACCCTAAAAGCTAAGCTGTCTGTGGCACCAATTCTTAGAGGGCCCAATTGGACTCTCCCATTTCATATATCCATTGATGCCTCCAACACTGCAATCGGAGGGGTATTAGGGCAGAAAGAGGACCAACAGTCCTATGCCATTTATTTTGTAAGCAAGAACTTGTCCCCTGCCGAGTTGAACTACATAGTCACGGAGAAAGAGTTCTTGGGAGTTGTTCATGCTATTAACAAGTTTCGTCATTACATTACAGGTTATTAAGTATTTGTACACACTGATCATTTCGCCATTAGGTTCCTCATGAACAAACATATAACTAATGGCCGAGTGACTAGGTGGCTCTTGTTATTGCAAGAATTTAATATCATTGTGCTTCACCGACCTGGAAAGGATAATGTAGTAGCTGACTTTCTTTCCCACATAAAGAATGAGGATGATGATACCCTTGTAGATGATAGTTTCCTAGATGAGCATCTCTTTTCCCTTTCTGTCAATACCCCATGGTTTGCAGATATGGAAAACTGTTTGGCTACTAGGAAGTTACCATCTCATTTGTCACCTCATGAAAAACAAAAAAATATTACACAAAGTGCTAATTACTCTTGGGTTGGTCATGATTTTTTTCGCACAAGTCCTGATTTGATTATTCGTAGATGTGTCCGAGAGGACAAGGTACCTGAAGTACTACAAAGTTGTCATGATGGACCATGTGGTGGCCATTTCTCTGACAAACGCACAACATATAAAGTATTACATTCAGGTTACTATTGGCCTAGTATTTTCAAAGATGCTGCCAAGTATGTGAGAAGTTGTGATAGTTGCCAAAGGATAGGTAGACCTACATCATCTGAAGAAATGATTTTGCAAGCCCAAGTTATGATAAAACCCTTCGAAAAATGGGCTCTCGACTTTGTAGGATCAATTTCACCCATGTCCCGTAGGAAGAACTATATTTTGGTTTGTATGGACTATGTCACCAAATGGGTAGAGGCGAAAGCGCTATTTAGGGCCACAGAGAAGTCTATTGTCGAATTCATGTATGAATACATCTTTACCCGCTTCAGTGTCCCTCGTGAAATCGTTACCGACCAAGGCACTCATTTCACTTCCAAGCTAATGAAAGAGCTAACAGAGAAATATGGGATTAAACATTGTAAATCTTCTCCATACCACCCGTAAGCCAATGGTCAGGTAGAATCCACAAACAAAGTTTTGGAATCCATCTTGACCAAGACTATTCATTTACATCACCGATATTGGGCTGATAGGCTCCCAGAGGCTTTGTGGGCATACCAAACTACCTAGAGAAATACCACTGGGCATACCCCTTATGAGCCAGTGTACGAGAAACAAGTACTTTTACCAATAGAATTCCAAGTAAGGAACTTCCATATTGCCGTAGAATTAGGATTGAACCTAGATGAGGCTCAGAAGCAACGAGCCCTACAATTGAATGAGTTGGATGAAATCAGGCAAGATGCCATCCAATGGACGATATTGGTCCAAAACTAGAGGAGCAAGTGGCATGACAAGTTTATTAAAAAGAAACACTTCCAGCCTAGTGATTGGGCCCTGTTTTTTTATTCTCAATTCAAAAAATTCAAAGGCAAGCTTACCACCCATTGGTTGGGCCCTTATGAGGTACACACTATATATGACAATGGAGCTGTAAAAATTAAAACAATTGACGATGGACAAGTCTCCTTTGTGGTAAATGGACACCTACTTAAGTTTTATCATAAGCCCATTTCCAAAGAAGATTTTCTACAGGTCTTGACAGCTGACAAGTCATTGGCCTTAGTATATGGGGAAGTTCCCCCTTGTTCTTGAAAAGTTTAAACAAAAATATTTCCTACTGTATATATGTAAATAGTTTTTGTTAATAAGGCAATTCTAGGAGGTTTCTGTAAGTATTTATTTCACCAGGAGTACAAAGTTTCAAGATCTTTCTTCAAAACATTGTCATACTTGAATTTTGTGTTTGCTAAAGCATCAAATGAATATTGACTTACTGTAGTTAGCCGTATTTTTGCAAACATTCACATTTTTAAGGCATTCTAAAGTAGTTGCTCTTGAAACTCTTCACCACTGTATAAGGAAGTGATACCATAACTATCAAGCCTAGAGGTCTCTTGTACAATTTTTTCCAAGAAACCTAAGTAAGTAAGTCAAGTGTCTTTATCAAAGAGTAACAGGGAGGTCTCATTAGCAGTTAGTCATGGAAACCTCATAATAATTACAAAAGAAGACAATGAGTTGAGCCTAGAGATACCTTTCTGTTCTTTCTCAATGGTACCATCCACTACACACTAAATAGCTTGATTATATCATATCTTTAGATAGGCCACGTCCTCTTAAGTACCCCTTACATTAGGACAACCACTAAAAAATATAACGAAACATCATCCTCTAACATAAATACCATCCCAATTAAAAAGAAAAAGGAAGAAAAGTTGTTTCAAAGTTGTTCCCCCATCTTCTTGCATAAGCAATCTTATATTAAAATCTTAAAGGATGGAGGGCTAGTCTCTGAGGGTTTAAGACGCTAACCCGATGGGATACTGAATAGGTCTGCTGGCAGTGGGTACCAGCCTGTGGTATGACTAGGTAAACCCGCCAGAGTACTGAACAGGCTTGCTGGCAGCGGGGCATTCTACCTAGCGAGGATGATGATCTGACAAAAGTAAATAATAAATCTAAACTTGTCCTGATGTACAACATTACTTGCAGACAAAGCTGACATGAAGTATGTGTGGTTTAGCTAAGGTTAATGAATCTCATAAAATTTCCATCGGGGAATGACTCTAAGACTATCTTGAAACTCTCTTGCCTACCTCTTCTTATCTATATATAGGATCTCTTATCCTATAGGTGGGGCCATCTCCTAACTGTCTCGTCGGACCAATCTATGAAATTTCATCTTTACACTTGACATACTATAAATCTTTGTCTATTGGGGGATACTGACTAGTTTCCTATACTTTTGATTGTGAGGTGTCACAATACTTAGGTGTGGGGGAGGGGTTCATGAGCTGACAAATGATCATTGCTTAGAGAAAGGAGTCTTTGCAAGAATTTTTGTATTATTACCATGATACAGGTTATTACATTGATAGTCATGTTATTTTTAAATGCTTAACTCCTGTGTGATATACATTACTGAACTCATGCTTAACATACCACTCTTTATCGGTTTATCGTTCATTACAACCCATTCATTATAGGTTTTGACATATATGTCATATACAAGAAGAATGAGTAAGCATGGAGCACTCTGCCTCTGCTCATTAACCACTATGGTTGTCAAAAATACTTCAAAATTATAGGATGTCCATTAAAAAAGGCGAAAATTCACTTAACACAGGAGTACCAGATGAAGTACTGGATGAGGTGCCAGATGAGGTGCCAGATGCAATGTCGTTTAAAGTGTCGTTTGAAGTACCATTGCATTGCATACCAGTAACTGTCCTAGATTCCAGGGAACTATAATTCAATCACATTTAATTAAATTTGTTATAGGCATTGATTAAAAGATGCTTCATATGGTTATGATCAAATGTCCAAGTCAAAAGACTTGGACATTGATCTAAGTACTCACCACTCCATTTCTCTCAAGCTTCCCATCAAATTCGAATCTCCCACACATGGCAGCTCGCGCGCACATGTGGGCAACGTACTCCACCATAAGACCATCCAAAATTGGGCTGGGCACTCTATTGTTTCATTTTCCCTTTCCATTTGCTCTGCCCTGCATTAAGGAATCACACCCAACCTCTGCCGAATTTTCCCTCTGTTCTAATCACACTCAGACTGTGTTAAACCCATGCCATTTCTTGGCTTGTTTGCACCCTTGCTTGGTAAAATTTGCCCTCTGTTCTAATTTCACTCAGACCGTGCCCAATTTGTGTCTCTGTGTGGCTCGATTTCACTCTTTCTTAGTGAATTCAAACTCTGTCACAATGCCCATCGATACGAACCCTCCTCCTATGCAGACTTGTTTTCCATTCCAGAATTCGCACAGTGCAGGGAAGTGTTCTTTCGTGCTAGCTGGGGGCCATTTCTGTCAAGTTTGCAAGGCCACGATGACAGTCTTTCTATGCAATTTGCATTTGGTTTTGATGGAAGGATAGCACATGTAGGGTCTCTCAATTTTGTAGTCACAGAAGAGTCAATTGTTGCTGCAACAAAACTTCCAAGAATGGGAGATAGGTGGTTCAAGAATGATCAATTGTTGTGCTTAAGTTACAACAGGGTGTTTAAGCCCAAATTCGAGAGCATTTCAGGAGTGAAAGGGTATGCTAAGGAGTGGATAAAGCCAGAATTGGTCAATCCCCTTATCGTCATCACACGGTTAATTACATGTGAAGGTAGATACTCCACCTTCAAAGCTTGTCACTTTAGATTGCTGGCTCATTTTCTGTTCAATAAACCTTTAAACTTCCCTTTTTATTTTCTCAAAATCTTGGAGAAAATGTCCTCTCAAGTGAGGAAAAAATTGACCAACCCCCACAATAGTCTCTTCCACCACGGTTTGATCAAACTCCTCGTTCTTAACAAACTAGAGAAGCAGGGGAAAAGTTGGGATGCCTTTATCTACCAATTTGCAAATCCTCACTTGACAGTTAAGACCAGAAGAAAGCCACTTAGCCTAAAAAATATCTCTCCATCCAAGCCTCACTCTCCAAAAACTCCAAACTCCCTTGCACAAACTCCCTCTTTACCGGAACAATACTAAAAGCTTGTTGATATTCCTACTTCTTCATTGGGGAAAAATACCAAGAACAAAGACCAAAAGAAGCTTAATGCCTTCATTTTCTCTTGATCCTACACCTAAGAAGCCCCAAGAAGTAATGCAACAAGACTTTCCCATTATTCCCACAAACAAGAGAGGAGCCAACCAATTTGGTAAGGGACCTTTTCGGAAGAGTACCCGAAACATAAGAAGAAAGCCTTATGCCAAGCCTCCACCTACTTCGGATCCTATCCAAGTATCCTCCCACCTTGAGAGCCCTCATAAGCAACTGAGAGAAGTCTTTGCGGATGGATTAGAGACACTAAGGAAAATGAAATCAGAACCTACCTCAAATTTTCGATCTCCCATCACACCTACTTCACCCATGCCCACTCTTGATCCTAAATTTGATAAATTGACCACATCTCTCAAAGGACCTAAGCCTTCCTCGAAGATCATTGATTCTACCCCAGCTATAGAGGAGATATAAAGGGAAAACCATCATCTTCCCCAACAATTGGAGGAGATGAAGACAATAGATGCACACCTTCATCATGACAATGTAGTCCTTCACGCAAAAGTTAACTCCCTTCAGCGATGGTCGATGGGATGACCCAATCTAACTGCAGCTTAAGAACACAATTAAAGCAACATAAGAGGCACAAGGCTAAGCCTACACAACAAGAAGGAGAGGCTTCTAAAGCCAACCCTCCTCAGTAAGACTAGTTCCAAGGGATGACTTCATTTTGTTTGTAGTGGGACCTGCAAAATCATCGGTGTGGGGGTATGTTGGGCCCGAGATATGATCATCTTCATGATGTTATTATACACTTTTTCCCATATGTATGTATGCGTTTTTTTATCTTTCAAAGGAGCTTTTTGAATAATTTTATGGTAAAATGATACAATCGGCATGAGGTACGTATAATTCGTGTTTTGTGATTCAATCAAGTTTAATTTATCATATTTTATGGTTTCCAAGAGTTAATTCATGTTTTTCTTCTATTACAGGGAAAAATGCACCATGTTTCTTGATCTGACACTCGTTCCGGCACTTGATCCAGCACTCGTTCCGGTACTTGATCTGACACTCGTTCTGGTACTTGATCCGACACTCGTTCCGGCACCCAATATTACACAAAAACGCAAGGCAAGTTGGCGGTTATGGTATTGGCGGCCAGTGGTGGACAAATCGAGCACATGGGTTTTGTTTGTCATCGCCCCCTCCAGCTACTAATCTCAAGACAACTCGATTTCAGTTGTCCAAAGAGGGCGCTCATTGGGTTCCTCTGTTTTGTTAGTTATGGATGCATTTAATGTAATTTGCCGAATTTAGAGGTGGTTCGACCCTCTTGTGGTCGACCACCTGGGTTGTAAGCTTATAAATACCAATAGGATGCTCATTAGATTGTTAACCAAGTAGCATAAGCATCATAATTGCCAGAAAAATGATTTTGCTCTGTTTCTAGTTTTACATTGCCAGAATAGTGCCAAAACTACGTTTATTTTTATTTTTATGGTGAATTTGGCTTGCTAAGCTCGTGGTATACTTTTAGAGAGTGACCACGATTTGATGGGGGGCCCACCAGCAGTTTGGAAACTCTCTTTATGTTGATTTATGCATTTCTTAATTTAATTGCTCTTTCTTTATTTGTCGTACATGCATATTTTTATTTAGTTAATTAGTTTACTGTAGCTTACTGTTTTACTTCTCTTTTACAGGTTAGAATGATGAGATGTATTAACATGCATTATTCTCGTAGATTAGAAAAGGCTTGCAAGTCTCTCTCTCACTATACTAACCCCACATGCAGTTACATGTTAGATTGTGCTTTCTTTTATGATTTTATAAATAAGTTTAAAACATGATTTTAATTAGATAGAACTGACTTTTAATTTGGGTTTCTTTGACACGGATTTTGATGGATGGATAGATTTAATTTCAATTTTTGATTATAGCTTGTTTACTTCAATTTTATATCAGATTTCATTTAATTAGTTGTTGGTTAATGTAATTGTTAGATTACTTTTTAATATCAGTTTTTAATTTCTGTTTTTAGTCATTTCTTTATTATAATTTGAATGGTTAGAATAAACATAGTGTAGTTTCATTTTACGCAATCTCTTTTCCTTAGAATTAAAATGCAATTGAATTTCTTAGTTATGAATGAACCTATTTTGCTTACATAGTGTAGAATTGGAATAATAATCTCATTATGATGTTAATGGTTTGTACATGAATATGCAGGGTATTTAACATTACTTTTATCATGGCTAAGTTTTCATTGGACTGTTTACTTCACACATTTCATTTTGCCATTGAAATTAGTATTGAGCTTATACCATTAGAAYTGTCCTTTGTTGTCAAGTGTCATCGAGATATCATCCGTCACCACCGAAGGCATTCACACAACCACCAACATTACATTTGAGTGTTTCATAGATTAAATGTAGTTTCTTGCTTTCGTAGATTAGAAGAGATAGTTTCTTGTTTTCATAAGTTTAGTTGTTAGTCTTTCTTACTTTCAATAGACTATATTTCCCTTCATGCATTGCATTGAGCATTTAAATTTCCTTTCATGCGTTAGAAATAGTTTTGCATTAGGCATTTAGTCCACTTGCCTCTTAGGCTAGGTAGTTGTTCAATGAGAAGTCTTTGCTTACTTGTCTATTTTCTTTCGTAGGTTAGTTAGTTGCCTTTGCTTACTTGTCTTTTGCTTTAGTAGGTTAGTTAGGTGCCTTTGCTTGCTTGTCTATTTGCTTTAATAGGTTAGATAAGTGTTTTCGCTTACTTGCTTATTTATTTGTTTTCATAGGATAGTTGCTCATTGAATGTAGGTTGGCAAGTTAAAGAAGTTTTCTTTTGTCATTTGATTATTATGGTTAGTAGTTTACCTTTGCTTATTGTCATGAACTAGTTTGCTTTGAATAGTTTTTTTACTTGCTTTCTTAGGAACTATCCATCAGTCCTTAGCCCAAAAGTACTTAGGTTACCTAGTTTCAAGTTGCTTAGTAGGGTTTGCTCATTAGATAGGTTTGTTTGAGTAGATTAGCCTTAGATAGCTGCTTTGCTTAGTTAGTCTACACTCCTACCAACCTTTTACCTTTGGCATATATTTTTCTACAGCTCTAAGTTTACTTACCCCGGGTTGACAATTTAATTGAGGGTAGTTTAGTGTCTTTTTTAGTACATATAAATCACCTAACAATGTGCAACTTCACATAACTCCTCACGGTTAAAGAGTTATGGTCTGGTGAAGTGGAGAACCCTCCTGAGTTAGCTAGAAGGTCAAAGAAGTCAAATTAATTCTAGAAGATCCTAGAAGAAGTTGACTAGTCGAGTGGGTGAAACTAGAAGTTAGTCATGGGTTAAGTTGTTGCAATAAGAAAATAATTAAAAATAATTTAGTTGCAACTAGAAGTGGAGAATTTACTATGTGTATCAAAGTGAGTTAGAAGTGGATAAGTGGTTAGAAGTGGGTTAGCCCTAAAAGAAGGAAAGTGGGTTAAGTTGGTTAGAAGGTAACCCTTGAGGAAGCTACATGGAAGCATAAATAAGAGAGAAAGGCTCTCCCATTAAAACCTATTGAATAACATTAAATATCTATTTTGTGAAAGGTTATTTGGGCAGGTATTATTGATAGAGAAAAGTGTGGTAGAAAAAGTACAGCAGGAAAAGTGTAGCAGAAAAATCATGGCAGGAAAATTGCAGCAAAAAAAGTGTAGCAGAAAAATTGCGCCAGGAAAAGTGCAGCATAAAAAGTGCGACAAGAAAACTGCGGCAGGAAAATCGTAGCAGTAGCTTCGCGGCAGGAAAATCATGTGTAGTGTTGAATTTATGAATTTGGTTGATGGTTTTCCTTGTAAATCTATTGGATGCTCTCTTGGAAGTTTAGGGCTTGCTGTAGAGTTGATCTAAGGTAGATCTATTGAAGTTTAATATTGGTTCATTTTTTAGGGCTTTTGGTTGAGGTATGTTCCTGAAGTTATTGGTACAAATAGAGGTTGTATAACAGTGAGGTTATGGCACATGGTTTGAGGTACAAACTTCAGGTATAGTGTTTGAGGTATATGTGATCAGATCAGATTGGTTGATGAGTATACAGTAACATGTTTCTCAGTGACAGATTTTACATAACAGGTTGTGAAAGTGACATATTCATTTTCTACATTTGGCACTTATATTTCAGGGCGGTTGGACAGGGCAAGGGTAGGTGGTTGTAGCCACCTTCCAGTTGTAGTCGGAGAACATAGGGGGTTGTAGCCTCCTTTTGGTTTTAGCCAGAGAATTGGGGAGTTGGAGCTTCCCTCAAGTTGTAGCCTGAAAATAGGGGGTTGGAGCCTCCTTCCAGTTGCAGCTGGAAAACAAAGGAAGTTAGTGCTTCCAATGAATGTAATTCTTAAAGACAAATAAGAAAAAGAATTTCGTGGTTTTCTCCCGCATTGTGTTTCCACGTAAAAAATACGGGTGTAATGTGTATGTGTATGATTGTTAATTTTTCCATGGTTTATTTACTCTGCACTTATTGGACGATAATTATATATTGATCATAAAGATAAATAACACTTGCATAATGTGGTTAAAAGGATTAAAAATCTCTATTATTGATTCACCCCCATCTCAGTAATCCAACAATTGGTATAAGAGCAGGTTCCTTCTGAAATCATTTTAACCACTGAAAGGTAGATCATGGAGAGCAACAATATGTATAAAAATGGAATACCACAGTTTGATGGACAAAAGTATGCATTCTGGAGTAGAAGGATGAAAATGTATGTACATGCACAAGGATTTGAAGTTTGGCAATCAGTTGTAGATGGATACAAAGAACTAGTAGTTCCTCCAACAAATGACAATGGAAAGAAACTCAGTCTAAATAATTCAAAAGCCACAAATGCACTTCTGAATGGTCTTTGTGATTTGGTATATACCAAAGTTATACATTGTAGCTCCGCTAAAGAGATTTGGGACAAACTTCAAAATATTTATTAATGAGATTCAAAAGTCAAAGCAACAAAGCTTCAAACTTACAGAGGTCAATTCGAATAGCTAAAGATGAAGGAATATGAGAATATTGCAGCTTACTTCTTATGAGTTGATGAAACAATGAATGCAATCATAGAATTGGGAGAAGAAATTAAAGAATCTGTAATTGTTCAAAAGGTACTAAGATCTCTTTGAATGAGATTTGATCCTAAGATCTCAGCACTAGAAGAAAGAGCAGATCTAGACTCAATAAGCATGGAAGAATTGCATGGAATCTTCATAGCCTATGAAATGAGAACTGAACAAGAAAATCCAGGTATAAAAGAAGCATCATTCAAAGAATCTAAAAGGTCAAAGCAAAAGGGAAAGCAAAAAGAAAAAGAATATAGCAGCAACAGTGACATCTCAGAAGACGATGAAGAAGTGGCCAACTTTGTCAGAAGATTAAAAAAGGGAATCGACAACAGATATAAAGGTAAGCTTCCATTGATTTGTTTTAATTGTGATGGTATTGGTCATTTTGCTAAAAAATGTCCTCATAATAAAAAGAAAATAAATGACGAAGATGATTCAAATAGAAAACAAACATATAAAGGCAAAAGAACCAAAAAGAAAGTCTTCAAGAAAAATTTATGCACCAAAGAAGACAACTCCTCATCAAATGAAGATGAATTCAGTGAAAGTGAGACAAAAAGATTTATATTCATGGAAATAGAAGATTATGATAAAGAAGAAATCGAAGAAGAATATGAATAGGTAGAAGTTGACTACCGAGAAGAACTGTTGAGTGCTATAGAAGTTATAAAAAGAGAAAAGAAGAAAAACAAGAAGCTCCAAGCAGAACTAGACAAGAAAGAAGACACTCAAGAACTAGAGCATATAATCACATAATTGAAGGTTCAAATTGAAGATAAAAGAATTGAAGAAGCACTCAAAGAAAAATTAGAAGAAAGAGACAAGATCATTGGAAAATTGGAAGCATAGATTGTCACATTGAGAAAGGATCTACAAAAGAAAAATATTCAGAACAACTCAAAAGTTTTGGATGACATTATCAAAAATCAAAGGCCTAATCATGACAAGTCCGGACTTGGATACAATCAAACATAAAAGGGATCAAGCTCCAAAATGAAAAATCAAGAAACATATCCAAAAAGTTATGCAGAAATGGTTAGAGGGGATAGGAAGTTCTACAAGGAAGATCACAGGGACACTCCACCAAGAAGATTCAGATTTCAGAATCAACCACAGTCAGAAACAAACATGTCTCAGGAAGAAGAAAGATTCAAAAGAGTAACTTCTTTCAGAATATATTCAACTCCCAGGTATCAAACTATCTTTTTTGGTTTATGTTATGCATGCAATAATTTTGGACATAAAGTTGTAAATTGCAGAGCTAATAGCAGGAACAAAAACAAATTTGAAATTCATACACAAAATGGTTATCCAAGAAGGCCTAGTGAAACATAGAGAAGAAGCTACAAAAAGTTTGAATCATTGATCACTGAAGAAGAATGTTACAAGTACAACAAATTTGGACACATGGCCAAACATTGTAGAATGACAGTCCCTCCTAGAGAATCACAACAAAATAACAACAATCACAAACAAGAACCTCAGAAGAGAACATGGATAAGAAAGCAAAATCATTATAGCAATGAAGAATGCACACTCGCTCTACAAGATAAGAATAAGAAACGTGGTTGGAATGTTGACAGCGGTTGATCAAAGCACATGACAGGTGATGAAGACATGTTTCTAACATTGAGAAAGGAAAGAGATGGATCAATCTCCTTTAGAAACGACGATTCAACTAGAATCATTGGAAAGGGCACAATCAAAATTGGAAACAAGGATACCAAGGCAGAAAATGTTCTACTAGTGGAATATATGAAACATAATATTCTAAGTGTAAGTCAAATGTGTGACCAAGGTCACAAGCTTATGTTCGATTCACAGAAATGTGAGATAAGAAAAACATGTTCAATAAAATTGGTTGCAACAGTTGTAAGAACTTCAAGAAACATATATGTATTAAATGAAATTGGAAACAAAAAGTGTTGTCTAGGGAAGGAAGATGAATATTGGCTATAGCACAGAAGAATGGGTCACATAAACTTTGATAACCTAGTCAAAGTCAACAAAAAGGAAGAAGTTGGAGAAATGCCTAGATAAAAAATCCAACCAACACTTTATGCAAGCATTGTCAACGAGGAAAACAAACAAAGACCAGGTTCAAATCAAAGGAATACTCAACGACAAGACCACTAGAAATTGTGCATTCTGATCTAGTTGGACCAACTAGAACAAAGGGTTTAAAAGGTGAGCAATAATTTATGTTATTAGTTGATGATTATAAAAGAATGTCTGCAATTTTTTTTCTCATGAATAAGTCAGAAGCATTTGAAAACTTCAGGATAGTACAGGGAATGGATCGAACAATGTTAATGGATTCCAAGTTGACAGATGTTTTTTGGACACATGTAGTGCACACAATAGTTCTCATTCAAAACAAAGTAATGATCAGGAACAACAATGAAAAAAATCCTTACGAGCTATGGAAAGGAAGACCAACAAATGTGAAGCTCTTCAGAATCTTTGGAAGCATTTGCTACATCAAAAGAGAAGATGGCAGAATGGGAAAGTTTGATTCTCATGTAGATAAAGGTGTACTTGTTGGTTAATCAAGTACAAGGAAAGAATACAAATGTTACAATCTAAGGATCAACAAAGTTGTGGAAAGCATCAATGTAATGGTTGATGAGACAGGTGGACGAAAATTAAAGGAAGAAGAAAAAGATTCAGTGGAGCAGGTTTAAGAAGAAGAAGCAAAGGATGAAGAAGTAGTAGAAGGGGAAGATGAACAAGATCAAATAGAAGTAGAAGAGAAAGATCAACAAGTATCTCCAAAGACACCTAGAAAATGAATACATAAGAATCATCTGTTAGATCATATTATTGGGAACAAAGATGCAAGAGTTGAGACTAGAAGAAGATTTTGTTCACCAAAACAACTGCACCTAGCACTCTTATCTTCGATTGAACAAAAATAGTTTTGAATAATCCAACAATGATGAATTCTGGATAAAGGCCATGGATGAAGAATTGGATCAGATAGAGAAGAATGACACTTGGGAATTGGTTCCAAGATCAAGGTACAAGAATGCGATCGACACAAAATGGGTCTTCAGAAATAAATTGAATGAAGATGGACAAGCTACCAGGAACAAAGCTATATTGGTATGTAAAGGATACGCAGAGGTTGAAGGTATCAACTTTGAAGAGAAATTTTCCCAAGTTGCCATAATGGAAGCAATCAAATTGATACTATCTTATGCGTGTTCAAAGAATATTAAAGTGTATAAGATGGATGTGAAATCATCTTTTCTGAATGGAGAACTAGAAGAAGAAGTCTACATTGAGCAACCAGAAGGATTTCAGTTATCAAAAAATGAAGATTATGTTTGTAGATAAAAGAAGGAATTGTTATGTCTCAAACAGGCCCCCATAGCATGGTATTCCAGACTAGTCAGATACTTACAACAACAAGGATACATGAAAGGAAATGCAAACAACAACCTCTACATCAAGGTAACTCAAGACAATATTTTATTAATTGAAGTTTTTGTTGATGATATTATCTTTGGAAGTGATGATGACAGGTTGAGCCAAAAATTTGCAAAGAATATGCATAATGAATTTTAAATTTCATTACTTGGAGAACTATCCTTCTTTCTGGGTCTTTAGATATGTCAAAGCAACCAATGAATTTTTCTTTATCAAACCAAGTATATCAAAGAAATGTTAAAGAGGTTTGGAATGGAAGATTGAAAACCAATCAATACTCCTATGCAAACCAATTGCAAGTTAAGTAAAGATGTGATCTAGGTGGATATCGGTGGCCACCCACCTTCTCCAACTGGCCCAAAACATGTTTTTGGCAATTTTGGTAATTTACTATTTTTAGTAGTTTTTAACTTTCGGGGCCATTTTGAGGCCCTAAATGATGATTTTTTGAGAAAACGGGGAGCAACATGGATCATATATCAATGTTTCTCACCCAAAAGTTGTAGTTCTCAGATAGATCTTTCCAACGAGCTATCAATCACCCCAAACAGAGATCGTATGCAAAAGTTAGACCCCTAGGAAGTTGACGTATCAACTACCCCCATCGGGGCGCACAAACCTTTTGGATTTTCATCTTCCGGGGTTAGAGTTTTGGATTTTACTTATGTTAAAAATGCCCTTAGAGCTTCATTGTAATAATCGTCTTCTCAAGGATGCAAGTAGCCATCACATCTCTTCTAAGAGATAAGCTACCACCATTCTAGCGAGTCTTTCACTCTGTATTTTACAGTCTCTGTACATTTATTTCGTTAATAGAAATCGTGTATTACTGTATATTTGTGACTCTTGTTTTATTTCCACTATATCTCTGTTATATTGTTGTCTCTCTTGAAATATCTCTATGCATTTCTTTATTATATATCCGATCTCATTTCGAGCTGAAAATAATCTGGATCAATGGTATCAGAGCCAGGTTTCTCTTGATCGTTTTCAGTGCATGTCCCCGATGAGGTCTGAGTATAGAAAGTTGTGTCTCGAGATTGTCTCTCTTGAGGAAAATCACTCTCGCACACCCAAGAAACCCTCAATGGCGGAAGAAAATAAAAACAACGGAGCAGATGATCCTATCAGTCTATTGCTTGAGCAAGCTCTCACGCGACAGAGAGACGAAATGATGGAGAATTTTTCCCACATCCTTCAACACCTCCCGATAGAATCAGGCACATCTTCATCAAGAGACCACTTTGGAGGCACCTCGCCTTTCAAGGTACAGGTTAATTTTGATATTCCTGTATTTGAAGGTCAAATAGATGCAGATGCCCTAGATAAATGGTTAAATCTGCTAGAAGGTTATTTCTCTGTTCATAATTTTTCCGACAAGGAAAATATCACCTTCACACTCCTTAAGGCTCTCCCCCATGTCAAACATTGGTGGGAAACTTATTAGGAGCAGAGTTCCATAGAGGATTCTGAAATATATGGGGCCGATCCCACTTGGGATTTTTTTGTGGATGCAGTAAAGGAACAATATTACCTTGTTGGAAACTATGAGGACCAGTACATGAGATGGACCACACTATGGAAAGAGAGGGCCCAAGCAGTTCTAGAGTTCACCAATACCTTCCATACCTTGCACACCAAGCTGGGTATTAAAGAATCCGAGTGACATTTGGTTCTGAAATACCGTGGGGCTCTACACAAATACATCCAAACTGAAATGGATTTTCTAGACATCTCATCACTCGGTGCTGCTTATCGATATGATGTTAAAATCGAGCAGAAATTTAAGCAACAGAACAAACAGGAATTCAGGTCTACAAATCTGCAACAACCAAAGTATGAAAAAGATAGCCCTAACAAACATTCTCCCAAAAACCAGTCCAAGA
Source organism: Picea engelmannii (assembly GCA_009831015.1). NCBI lineage: Eukaryota > Viridiplantae > Streptophyta > Pinopsida > Pinales > Pinaceae > Picea > Picea engelmannii. Next base: position 347,449 of record ML780453.1, on the reverse strand, counting down.
CACAGGAAAAGAAGGGTCACGGGAAGACAAAGAAGGACACCGGAAAATGGTGCAATTTCCACAAAATCCCCTGGCACAACACCGATGAATGTCGCTCAAAACAGTCATTGGTGGTTGAGATCAAAGACAAGGAGCCGAACCTTGATTAAGAATCCAATTCTAAAAATAATGGGAAAAGACAGATCATCGACGCAGACCCCACTGCTATTATGATGACCGCAACAATTCAACCAGAAGAACCAACAGATCTTGAAGAGGGGTAGCACCTTTTTCATTCACAGATGTGGGTGAAGGGGACCCCATTGCATTTTATTGTTGATAGCAGAAGCCAAAAGAACCTCATCTCAGCAGAGTTCATCAAATAGTTGGGATTGTCGACAACACCACACCTGCAACCATACAACATTGGGTGGCTTCGCCAAGGACGAGATCTTCGTGTCAGCCAACAGTGTCAATTGTCATACGACATCCATCCCTTCAAGGATGAGGTATTATGTGATGTTTCCCCACTGGATGTTTGTGATGTTCTCTTGGGCCAGCCATATATGTGGAAGCGCCATGCTATTTATGAGTCTCGACCCCGTAGTGTCATTGTTACTTTGGGGGGTCATCTCTACAGGATACCAGAGGTAGTTCCAACTACTGCCCCACCTAAACAGTGTCGCATGGTAGTATCTCATACTACAAAATTCATCTTCTTCACAATCTGTTCAAAAGGTGAACTGAAGGATACTGCAACCACCACAACTTCGGCCCAAGCACCTTCTATCCAACATAAGCAGGTCAACAAGATTGTAGCAAAACATAAAGATTCCTTCTGCACACAGTCATCTCATGTAGCCAAACTGGTTAAAAAGTTCCACCCCTTACAGCCACAGGTTCATGACAACCTTCAACAAACCAAGCAACGCAACGTCTCTAGCAAGGCAAACAACTCACCAAGATTCAGATTCAACAATCATTTTTCCCTCTCCCTTGGGAACTCAACACAATGGAGACCATTTCTTCCTAAGGAGGGAGGATTGATCCAGGTGGATATCGGTGGCCACCCACCTTCTCCAACTGGCCCAAAACATGTTTTTGGCAATTTTGGTAATTTACTATTTTTAGTAGTTTTTAACTTCCGGGGCCATTTTGAGGCCCTAAATGATGTTTTTTGAGAAAATGGGGAGCAGCATGGATTGCAGATCGATGTTGCTCACCCAAAAGTTGTAGTTCTCATATAGATCTTTCCAACGAGCTATCGAGCGCTCCAAACAGAGATCGTATGCAAAAGTTACGCCCCTGGGAAGTTGACGTATCAACTACCCCCATCAGGGCCCACAAACCTTTTGGCTTTTCATCTTCTGGGGTTAGGGTTTTGGATTTTACTTATGTTAAAAATGCCCTTAGAGCCTCATTGTAATAATCATCTTCTCACGGATGTGAGTAGCCGTCACATCTCTTCTCAGAGACAAGCTACCACCATTCTAGCGAGTCTTTAACTCTGTATTTTACAGTCTTTGTACATTTATTTCGTTAATAGAAATCGTGTATTATTGTATATCTATGACTCTTGTTTTATTTCCACTATATCTCTATTATATTGTTATCTCTCACAATATCTCTATGCATTTCTTTATTATATCTCCGATCTCATTTCGTGCCGAAAATAATCCGGATCAAGATGATGATTCAAAGTCTACAGATCAGAGGAAGTACATGTCAATGATTGACAACTTAATTTATGTGACAACATTTTCACCAGATGTAATGCAGGCAGTTGGACAGGTGGCAAGATTTCAAGAAACACTAAAGGAATCACATGCTCTAGCAGTAAAGAGGATATTCAAATATCTCAAGGGTACATAAGAGTTTGGATTATGGTATCCAAAAGGAAAGGATTTATCACTTATTACCTACATAGATGCAGATTGGGTAGGTTTCATTGATGACTGACGAAGCACCAATGGAGAAATTCTCTACTTGGGTGAGTGTATGGTATCTTGGCTAAGCAAGAAACAATCATTAGTATCATTATCTACAACTGAAGCATAGTATATTGCAACGGTAACATGTTGTACACATGTTCTATGGATGAAACCAAATCTGACAAATATACAGGTTGAATATGATGACCCCATTCCAATCTATTGTGATAATACAAGCGTCATCAGTATCTCAAAGAACCCGATGATGCACTCCAAGATGAATCACATTCCAATCAAGTATCACTTTCTACGGGAACAGGTTGTAGAGAAGAACATCAGAGTTGAATATGTGGGAACAAAAGAACAAGTGGTAGATATCTTTACAAAACTGCTTCCAAGGTAAGCCTTTGATTATCTTCGTCAGAGACTCAGAGTAATCTATACTCCAAAAGGAATGATTTTGAATGCTTATCTTATATGTCTTATATTTACACGAGGAAACAACATAAAGAGGACAATTCAGGTTGGGGGAGTAGTTTTAGGAAGAGTTCAGTCACGTGGAGCATCCCCAAGGATAGTTCAGTTAGGGGGAGCAACCCTGGATGGGAAGTTACCTTTGTCATTGATGTCAAAGGGGGAGAGATTTATCCGATGCATTATAGAGAGTTAGATACTTAGAGAGAGAGAACATATGCATGGTTCCAGGGGGAGCAATGGTCATAGGGGGAGCATGAGTGATATGACTTTAGGATTACATCAAAGTGTTTCCATCAATGCTAAAGGGGAATATTGTTGATTAATTGGGTTGGTTTTCATTGATGTCAACCCTTGAAGCAAGTTCGGTAGAAAATTCTGGTAGCCCCAACAATATGATTAAGGGACTTTATTTTGATTGATGTATAATGGTATGAATTTTAATATATTTGTAGGTAATACTATTCTAAATGGATAGTACATGTCATGCCATTTCCGGTGATATGTGGAATGTTACATAACTCCTCACGGTTAGAGAGTTATGGCCTGGTGAAGTGGAGAACCCTCATGAGTTATCTAGAATGTCAAAGAAGTCAAATTAATTCTAGAACCTCCTAGAAGAAGTTGACTAGTCAAGTGGGTGAAGCTAGGAGTTAGTCATGGGTTAAGTTGTTGCAATAAGAAAATAATTAAAAATAATTTAGTTGCAACTAGAAGTGGAGAATTTACTATTTATAGCAAAGTGAGTTAGGAGTGGACAAGTGGTTAGAAGTGGGTTAGCCCTAAAAGAAGGAAAGTGGGTTAAGTTGGTTAGAAGGTAACCACTTGAGGAAGCTACATGAAAGTATAAATACGAAAGAAAGGCTCTCCCATTAGCACCTATTGAATATCATTGAATATCTATTTTGTGAAAGGTTAGTTGGGCAGGTATTATTGATAGAGAAAAGTGCGGCATACAAATCACGGCAAGAAAACTGTAGCAAAAAAAGTGCGCCAGGAAAATTGTGGTAGAAAAAGTGCGGCAAAGAAATAGTGGCAGAAAAACCGCAGCAAAAAAAGTGTGGCAGAAAAATCGTGGAAAAAAACGTGCGACAAAAAAATCACATCAGTAAAATCATGGCAGCAGAATCATGGCAGCAAAACCGCGGCAGTAGAACGCTATAAGAAGAAAAAAGGTATGGTTTTTATATGTGTAGTGTTGAATTTATGAATCTAGTTCAGGGTTTCCCTTGTAAATCTGTTGGATGCCCTCTTGGAAGTTTAGGGTTTGTTGTAGAGTTGATCTAAGGTAGATCTACTGAAGTTTAGTATTGGTTCATGTTTGAGGGCTTTTGGTTGAGGTATGTTGCTGAATTTATTGGCACAGATAGAGGTTGTATAACAGTGAGGTTCTATCACATGGGTTGAGGTACATGGTTCTTTTATAGTGTTTGAGGTATATTTGATCAAATCAGATTGGTTGATGAGTATATAGTGACACATTTCTCAGTGACAGATTTGATAGAACAGGTTGTGACAGTGACATATTCAATTTCTACATTTGGCACTTATATTTCAGGGCAGTTGGACAAGGCAAGGATAGGTGGTTGTATCCACCTTTCGGTTATAGTTAGAGAACATAGGGGTTGTAGCCTCCTTCTAGTTGTAGCCAGAGAATTGGGGAGTTGGAGCTTCCCTCAGGTTGTAGCCATAAAATAGGGGGTCGAAGCCTCCTTCCAGTTGCAGCTGGAAAACAAAGGAAGTTGGTGCTTCCAATGAACATAATTCTTAAAGACAAATAAGAAAAAACATTATGTGGTTTTCTCCTACATTGGATTTCCACATAAAAAATACTAGTGTACCGTGTATGTGTATGATTGCTCATTTTTCCATGGTTTATTTACTCTGCACTTATTGGATGATAATTCTATATTGATCATAAAGATAAATAACACTTTCATACTGTGGTTAAAAGAATTAAAAATATATATTCTTGATTCACCCCCCCTCTCAGTAATCCAACATTATGGACAGGTGCAACCGAATCCACCCAACATTATTGGTTTGGTCCATGACTAAAACCTACTTATAGATGATCCTTGTGATCGGTCTATCATCATTGGGAGATCTATTCCATTCTCATGAAGCGTGCTCATGCTTCAATGCAACGGTGTCTTTAGACACTGCCACTGATATCATATATGTTCTTGTCTACAATTAATGCATGTTCAATATGATCAAATGATAGAGATGCTAATATTATTTATGCAAACCGTACCATCCAGAAGTCTTTATCATAATACTCCAACAACCAAAGGATTATTGTGAGTAAAAAGTTGGAGAAAGCTTGGATTTATTCCAACAACCAAAGGATTATCATAATTCTTGAGAAAGGATTCAAGTTGGAGAAATTCAATTTTGTCCTGAAAATCTTGTAAACAGGTTAAAACATTAGTGAGAGTTGCTTTATCAATTATGACCAAATTGTCAATAGTTGAGAGTGTTAGAGTGTTCAGTAACTCTAATAGTTCATCGATTCGAGCCATCTAAAGACTAACTTAGACTTCAAATGGTTTCTTGCAACTCCACCCTTTAACAATTAGATTCTATAATTCAAACTCAACAAATGAAGGGTGTCAGCTTCTACCGAAAATGCACCCGTTCACAAAGTAATTCAACTTAATTTTAAAAATTACAAGTAAACTTACAAAAATACTATTTGCAAGTTACCATAATTCTTGATTCTGAAGTTGAAAGGGCATGGATTTAAATCATATGCTACCTAGAAAATCACCCATATCCGCAAAGGAAAGATTCGATCTTGTGATGCATTCGTTGAGGCAATTTGTTAAGCTAAGTTCCTGGAGGGATGAGCAAATCAAGATAAAAAGGCGCATATTTGTTGAGCACTGGAATGAAATCGTGGAAAGGACATTGGACTCAAACTGTCAAGTAAATTTGTTGTTTGAGGAGGGTAGATCATTGTGTATGAAGGGTGAATTGTTGAAGTTGTATGGTGGATCACTAAGAGAAATCTCATTATTCAAGATGTTAATCGAAGAAATAAAAGATTCCCATTAGGGTAATCACCTGAGCATTCCATTTGCAACTGTTATGTCATAAAACAAAAGCTTCTACTGAGAGAAAAAAAACATGTTTTACTTGGAGCGACCATTTTTCATTTTTGGGTGAATTTTATCAGCAATATTTTATCCTTCAACATTGAATTTTTCAATCAATATTGAGAGGGATTTAATAGATCTTTGAAATACCTTTCCAATGCTATGTTATATGCTTAATTTGGCTCTGTATAGTGGACACAATCTACATTTTAATGGCTAAATACCCCACGATTGTACAAAATCTGGTTCTTACAAAATTCGGTTCCCTGTGATGGTTCACATTGTTATGAACATAATATATAATAATAAATATAAATACATTATAATAGTTAATGAATAATTAATGAAGAGACACCTTCCCAATGAAAGGTCACGTCTCTTCATGGAAGGGCACCCCTGCGTGGGTATATAAGGCCCTCATTATTATTGTATATGATCATCTCATATTCATATACATTATTATTTAATATATTATCCTTTATGGATTATAACATGTTGTCCTACATACATTGGGTGTTTACCTGGTGAATCGGCGTGGTTCACCACAGTGGTATCATAGCTTCGTCTCGATCCAAATTTTGGCCACAAAATAGAGCTTCTCTAAAATAAGGTCTTTGACCTCACATTGGCCATTGGCCATTTATAAATCAAATATTCTACACATTTCAGCGAAAGTAAAAAAGTCATTCTACACAAAATAAAATATAAAAAAGGTTTTCTTAAGGTGCACATGAAGAAGTATAAGTGCACACCAAGAAGTTTGAAGGAAATATTCCAAATTTGACATTAGTTAAGTTAATTGTCGTTTAAAAAGTGAGAAAAAGTTTCAAAGAAGAGGAAAAGTGAATATTTTATTTTACCTTTGGAGATTTACCATCCCATGGTTTTGGAAAACCATTGGTCCATGGTATTCCATACCGTATATAATATATGTGTGAGTGTGTGTATTTACCTCTAAATAAGTATTACACACAACTTAAGGTCGCGTTTGTTGAGCCCTAATCGCCGCTAACAAATAGTCAATAGTATAAAAGATAATTTTATTATAAGTCAAAACATAAGGTACTCTTTATAAAGTATAAGGAGATTATATATATATTCTAAGAGGAGAACATTATAATTAAAGAGGACAACCCCTTTTACATTTATCATTTATTGAAAAATAAGAAGTGAAGTATGACATCTACAAAGAATACATTTTCGGAAAAATGTTCCTATTGTGCAAAAGAGGAAGAGTATGAAAGGGGCCTTATGAATGGAGCTCGCCCTTGTCCATATTGTAAAAAGATTTTTATTTTAGTAGAAAATCAAGGTGACACCCATTGGGAAGTGAAAATAAAAGAATTAGACAACCAATTAATTCATTGTCAACAACACAACAAAAATTTACAATTTCAAGTTGGGTTGGAGCAAATGTTAAAAAAACAAGAAGAGAGACAAAAACAAAATCTTGAGGGAAAATTACAGGAAAAAGACAAAGACATTTCTTACTTAAAATATCATAACCAAAATTTATTGGTACAACTCAATGAATCAAAAGATAAGAAACATAGGGATTAGAAGTTAGAACAAGCTAATCATGATCTCATTAAGAAATTATTAGAGAAGGATGAAGAGAATTGTTGCCTAAAAATCCATAATCAAATTTTAATCACCCAGATTAAGAAGATAAAGAGTGATAAGAAGACGATAGAGGACAAGTTAGAACAACTTATCAATAAAGAATCATTGGTAGATAAAGAGACAATGATTGAACCTATGGAACTACATAAGTCTTCAAATGGGAAAAAACCTGATGGTGGATAAAGAAATTTATACAGACCTAGTCACCTTACATCTCAAAAGAAATTAGTTGATGTAAAGAGGTCTTCACATGTCGAAGTAGAAACAAGCCTGGGCTATGAAGAAGACTCAATTCCAAGTGTTAATCAATAAGAAGCTACAAGTACACAAAGTAAATATCAGGTTGCAAGAATTCCTTATAGACATCCTAATCACACAAATCGATACTTCAACCAATCAATGTATCCACATAAACAAATGACAAATATGTCAAAAAATATTACCTCCATTACAAATGATGCACAAGGTAGAAGTTATGGGGAGTCAAAATACATCAAATTGTCTACAAGAACCCCATAAAAGCCCCATTGTGCAGAAGATCGATTTAAGGTGGGTAGACTCCCTTACAATTTGAAGGTTCTATGCAGCGCTTAGAATATCCTATCATTTCAAGCCCTCAACAATCACTAATTCAGGAATAAAGAATGAAGAGACAATATTACAAGCCAAAGCAAGAGATAAGTCTTCCATAAGTATGCTTTGAGGACAAAGCATTTTTAAGGAGAAGGCAATGTTATGAACATAATATATAATAATAAATATAAATATATTATAATAGTTAATGAATAATTAATGAAGAGACACCTTCCCAATGAAAGGTCACGTCTCTTCATGGAAGGGCACCCCTGCGTGGGTATATAAGGCCCTCATTTTTATTATATCTCATCATCTCGTATTCATATACATTATTATTTAATATATTATCCTTTATGGATTATAACCTGTTGTCCTACCTACATTGGGTATTTACCTGGTGAACCGGCTTGGTTCACCACACATATTGACTTGTGACTCTTCATATTCATTATCAAGTGAATAGTACAAAACACTATAACTCTAAATGGATTAGGTTTCCAACAACCATGACCACCAAGATCACATTTGGAAGGCAAGAGATGTTGTAGACTTGTCTTGCTCATTAGAATAAAGAGAAACATTGAATGGAGATGGAAACACACTGCCATTTCATCCTTCTTGTGGTAGATTGCATAAGGGGAACGATGAGTAAAGTTCAAAACACAATTTGCACCATCACCTAGAAGAAGTAGCAAGCCAATCATTTGTAACAAGAAAAAGAAGAACAAGAGATATGGATCAAGCAAGACATCCCTTGTTTGTAATTTCTACATGAAGAAAGGCCACAAAACTATCAACTATTTCTATTTGATGCATGTTCATTATGTGGGAAGAAAGGTTATCTTGAGGCATCTTGTTGGGATAAACAAGCCACATGCCACAAGCCCAAATATTTTCAGAGGAAGAATGACAATAAGACTTCTCCATTACAAAAACAAGATTAGAGGCATATGGAGAGAAGGAGAATATCATCCAGTTCACGCAATAGCAAGAAATTTTTCCAACATTGCATGATAAATGGACATTGGGAAGCCAAGTGTCGGAGGCTTCATCCCAAGAACTACATATCTAGGAGAAAAGTGTGGAGAGTGAAGAGTAAAGGGAATGAATAACTCCCTGCATATCCAACCCAAGGAATATAAATTGTTTAGGGAGTTACAACAACATAGGAGGTCACTGTCACCAATGAAGTGACATTGGGTTGATTCCAACATCAAAGGGAACCCTGATCCAATTGTTGCCTTCAATATTGCAACAAAATATTCCCTTATTGGAAATATGTTGGAGATTGGTGCATGGAGGTCAATGATAGTAGGGGTTCCTTGAAACTTAATGACAACCAACAAAGTGAACAACTCTTTTGTATGCTCATTTACCTCGATGAATTTGTTGAATGCATTCTTGAGTGTTGTGTGAAGAAGTATCTACAACATTGGTGGATATCATTGGTATTGGAATTTGTTATTTCTGTTTGAATGTTGTGTAAAGCCACAACCATGACCTATTGATGATTGTCACCTACAACCATGCATGTGTAGGAATAGTAAATTGTTTTAGGTGTTATGATTGCACTGAAACGATGTCATTCAATTGATGTTAAGGCAAAGATAGACTGTTGTGTAAGCATGTGTAAACATCAAATTTATTTTTGTGTTGGAAAGTAATTGATATCAATAGAAGAAGGTAGTCCACACTTCATTTTGTTGATTTGTTGTGTGATGACATAATGATTGTTGGGATCTCACTGAACAAGTGAAGAACAAAATTTAACTCAGTGTATGTTGGCTACCAAGATAGATTATCTCCAAGCCTGGGAATGAAAGGGACTTGCACCTCAAATATGGGAATGGATTATGATAGAAAAGAGTTTCGAATTTGAAGATTGCTCATATCCTAGAATCAATGAGCATACTTTTGCACTACATGAATGAGTGAAGCAATAAACCAAAGCCAAATCCATAGTTAGAACCAGAGCCAAAAGCTAGAGATGAGATCTAGAGCCAAAAGCTAGAGTTGTATCCAAGAGCCATAGTTGAGAACCATTTTCTAAAGAAGAAAACATGAGACATATTGATCCAGAGATTGGTTTCCTAGAATCTTTCGGAGACCAAAAGAAGGTACGATCTGAAATGGATTAGAAAATAAAAAGAAGGTGCGATATGAAGTGGATATGAAAACAAATACAAATGGTTAATAAAATTTTAGTACATACAAGAAATGTAAAATTAATGAGGGTTGAAAGAAATAAAAAAGGCAATGCAAGCATTATGAAGTGAAATGAAAGAGAAGAAGAGAAAAACATAATTGAATGAGAAAAGGATGAAATAGGAGAAAGGACAATGGGGAATGGAAAATGAAAGGACCAGGACACTCAACCTTCCCTTTACCTTAGCATTTCCTATATCTTATTGGAAATTTTCCTCATAAGAGGGGAGGATGCATAAGAGGACTACCTACATATATTTTTGAATGACCCAAAGAGTCACGAGCCTTCATTGTAACCTAGTAATTGTAAAAAATAAATATTTAACAACCATTCGAAGTTGGTTTTCTAGGATAAAATCTTTGCGTCTTATGATGTGCTTCGTTTTTTGTGTAATGGTTTTAGTTCCATGTTACTGTATTTATGCTTGGTTTTAGTAATGATGTACTCTATCCTTTTGGTGGCATTGTTGCTTGTATATTTAGCCAAATCATTGTTTTATTGATTTTCAATCACAAAAAATAATATTTGTTATAATAATTAGCTTTTGTAGGAAACAAAATGTCATAGATTCCTCTGTTCGATTTGTGTTTTTGAGGGTTGGTTTGAAATCAAATTGCATTGTGACTTAAATGCTCAACAATCATGTATTCTTTGGGAAAATTCATTCACACACCAAACATTTTCATCCATCCTTTGAGTAAGTTAGTTGGAATTCCCCAATGCAATGAAATCCAACAACTAGAGATCTCAGGCTGACCATCCAATTGTTGGAATCAGATCAATGGATGAGAATAAAGAGTATTACCATAATTGTCTTCCTTGGTTGGATTGTTACTTATGGTTTCTTGTATAGTCTTTCCCTCAATCTATAACTAGGTTGTTAGGAATTTCATATGAATTGCATATGGTGTAATTAAATCATATTATCAATGCCTCTTATTTTCCCCATATGTCATCAATGCCTCCAATGTAGAAATCGACCTCTTAACATTACATTGATGGACAACCTATGGTTATTTGTTTTAGAGACATATTGTATAAGTTGGGGAAATTCTTTTAAGTCCCTCAGATTTCCATGTGGCCAAGAGAGCCTCTGACCACTACTATTCCCTACAACCATACTTAAGCAATTACAAATATATTCATGTATTATCAAATGACACATTGTAGAGAAGATAAAGAAGGGAAACATAGTGATTGAATGGTGGTAGCAATGGAATGTTTTTACCTTAGTGAACTTGAACAATAATTTTTTGTTTAAGAGTTGTTATGTGTTGGAATATTCACATGCATTGTTGTTGGATTATCATTGCCAATAAGGAAGCACTTTGTTATATATATTTATGTTGGATAAATATATCATGCTTGTTGTTGGACTAACATCTTCCATGCTAGAG
>ML780453.1:296898-308969 GCA_009831015.1 Picea engelmannii | reverse complement strand
AGTACATATATGTTGCTTGGAGTTCTCACAGTTGTCTCCACCACTCTTCCTAAATTTGACTTTCTTATCTTTCATTTATGTGAATCAAGCACAATTTTGTGACCTTGGTCACACATTTTACTTACACTTAGAATATTGTGTTTCATATCTTCCACTAGTAGAACATTTTTTTCCTTGGTATCCTTACTTCCAATCTTGATATTGCCTCTTCCAATGATTCTGGCTGAGTTGTCATTTCCAAAGGAGTTACTCTTCTTAACCCTTCTTCTTCTTGAGGCCTTCTTGTTTCTGACTATCGCTGATTCTGAAATATGAATCTTCTGGGTGGTGGAGTATCTATGTGATCTTCCTTATGAAACTTCTTGTCTTCTTCCTTCTCATGAGATCCTCTGACTGTCTCTGTGTAGCTTCTTGGTTTTGTTTCTTGATTTGTTTTTTCGGAGCTTGATCCATTTTCTGTCTGGTTGTATCCTAGTCCAAACTTGTCATGATGTGGCCTTTGACTACTAATAATCTCATCCAAAACTTTAGAGTTGTTCTAAATGTTTTTCTTCTAAAGATCTTTTCTCAATGTGACAATCTTTGCTTCAAAATTTCCAATGATAATGTCTCTTTCTTCTAATTGTTCTCTTAGTGATTCTTCAATTATGTTGTCTTCCTCTACTTGGATTTTTAATTTAATGAACATATGTTCTAGTTCTTCGGAGTTGGAATTTTGAATTCCCTCTTTTCCTTTTTGTTCTACTTGAAGTGACTTGTTTTTCTTCTTTTCCCTTTTTATAACTTCTATGGCACTTAACAAATTTTCTCTATAATCAACTTCTTCCTCTTCATATTCTTCTTTGATTCCTTCTTCATCGAAGTCGTCTACTGCCATGAATAGAACCCTTTATGTATCACTATCACTGACTTCATCTTTTTATGATGAGGAACTGTCTTCTTTGGTGCAAAGCCTTTTCTTGAAAAATTTATTATTGGTTCTTTTGCCTTTGTATATTTGTTTACTCTTAGAGTCATCTTCTTCATTTATTTTCTTTTTCTTACGGGGACATTTATTAGAAAAATGACCAATACCATCACAATTAAAACAAATCAACAGAAGCTTACCTCTATATTTTTCGGTTCCCTTTTTCAACCTTCTTACGAAGTTGGATACTTATTCATCATTTTATGAGATATCAATGTTTCTACTATCTAACTTTTCCTATTGCTTGTTCTTTTGTTTTGTCTTCTTAGATGCTTTGAATTTCGCTTCCTTTGTAACCAGATTGTCTTGCTCTGTTCTCATCTCATAAGCTATGAGTGTCCCATGCAACTCATCCATGGTCAGTGTAGCTAGATCCTCTCTCTCTTCTAGTGATGAAATCTTTGAATCAAATCTCATTGGTAGGGATATCAATAAATTTTTGACAACGACCTATTCATTTACCTCGTCTCCCATACCTTTGATACTATTTACTACTTCATCAAATCATAGAAAGTAGGCAACTATGTTTTCATATTCATTCATCTTCAATTATTCGAACTTTGCTCTGAATATTTGAAATTTAGCTTCCTTGACTTTCTCATCTCCTTCATATATATTCTTCAGTTTGACCTAGATGTCTTTTGCAGAATTATAGTGCATACATTTGGTTTATATTGATTTAGTCAAAACATTCAGGAGTGCACTTGTGGTTCTTGAATTATTTTCTTCAAGTTTTTTTCCATCTTTATCTGTTGGAGGAATGGTTGGTGCTTTGTATCCATCTATGACTGATCACCAAACATCAAATCTTGGTGCATGTATGTGTGTCTTCATTCTTATACTCCAGAAGGCATAATATTCCCCACCAAATTGTGGTATCCCAATCTTAGAGTAATCCATGATCTGCTTCCAGTGGTTAAACTACCTATAGAAGGACCTGCTATGATACCAATTGTTGGATTGTTGAGAGGGGGGGGGGTGAATCAGAAATAGAGATTTTTAATTCTTTTTAACCGTAGTATATAAATGTTGTTAACTTTGTGATCAATTTACCAATGTCATTCAACAAGTGCAGAATAAATAAACCATGAACAATGAGAAATCATACACATACACAGTACACCAATATTTTTACGTGGAAACCCAATGCGGGAGAAAACCGTGGAATGTTTTTTCTTATATGTATTTAAGAAGTAAATTCATCGGAAGCACCAACTTCCTTTGTTCTCTAGCTACAACTGGAAGGAGGCTACAATCCCCAATACTTCCAAGCTTCAACCTGAGGGGAGATCCAACTCCCCAATTCTTTGGCTCCAACCAGAAGGAGGCTACAACCCCCTATGTCCTCCAGCTACAACTGGAGGCGGATACAACCACCTATCCTTGCCCCATCCAACCACCCTAAAATATAAATTTCAAATAACTAATGAAACCATTTTCACTTTGTCACTATGAAATCTGCCACTGTAAACTTGTACCAATATGTACCAACAACCTGTAGTCAACCTATCCAAATAACTTGTATTCAACCTATACCAATAAGTTGTAATCAACCTATACCAATTGTTATTGGATAAATCCGTAAGTGCGGACACAAATCGATCTCCCTAGATCCACCTGGATCTAGAACAAAGCAAGACAGAATAATATTGTTTCCCTAGATTTTAACTATTGAATGAAATAGGAGGCAAGAATCATGAACATACCTTATGATCGCTTCCTTAGGTCTTTGTTGTTCCAGCTTCGCTCCAATGCTCTTGTGCTGTCAAGACCAAAATAGCTCAAACCAATTGAAGTAAAAACAACTCAATATATTCAACAGTTAATCGATGTATATGATCAAGGAGTTATACAATAAAGTATACTTAACTTTATGGGAAAGGGACATATTACTGTATTATATTGATGGAAAGCAAAGATTACAACCTGAGACTTGATGTTGCAAACCTCCTTTCAATGGCTCCTAGCTCTGACACACACACTTGCTCACCTGCATGAAGAAGATCAACCACTTTTGATAACCTTGTTGGAGTTCTTTAGCTGTTGTAGCTTCAGTCCTTCACACAATCTTTCACTAATTCTCCAATAAGCTTCTTGCTTGTTTGCTTGCTAAACTCTTCCATGAGAATCCCCTCAATATATAAGAGAGAATGAATTAGTTACTTGGATAGGAATGATCCCAAAATATCAGGAAAGCCAGTACTTAGATAACCATTCGAATGCCATCTCATCCTTCTAGAAGATTCCCTTCTAGAAGCTTCAAGAATTCACCCTTTTCCCTTCTTTAGAAAGGGTTCACACCCTAGTAGTTAGACACAGTGCAAAATTCTCGCACCCTGGATTAAAGCAGCCTGCGAGAATCATGCATTCTCGTAGGCAAATGTATTGGTAGCCTGCGGACCTTCCTCAAAAATGTGATTTCTGAAAAGAGATGAAGGTAACTTTTCTCTGGAGAAAGTTCTAATGAAGAGCCTGAGTACACCATAATCAATACATCATCATGACGAACAAAATCATGGGTACAAAAATTCCCCCCAAAGTCTGATATTGGAACCAGTGACAGTCGATAGACTTTGTAAGCTGCATGTGTGTGTCGAGAACCAGGAGCACATCTAATCGGAAACCTGCGAACAATCAAGCATCTGCAGAGTATCATATATATCAATTCTGAGGTAGGCATTCCCATACTCAGATCACAGACTGATGACATTGTAGACATGGGTCATGGCCACCAATCATACACTGTGGATCCATGCCATCAAAATATAGCATAGCCACCTGAATACACTGTGGATCTATGCAAGAGATTTCAAATCAAGACGACATAGCCACGAAACATACACAGTGGATCTATGTGTCACCAATTATAGATACTCCATCGCAACCTGGATTACAAAGATAATATCCAGGGTCTTCAATCTCGTCCCCTAAAGTACGAATCTAACCATGTGATTACATGTGTTGAAGTCGAACATGGTAGAAACCACTTGATTACCGGTCATTGATGTAACCGTTAACACATGCGAGGGAAATCACCATTGATGTCAATGACTCCCAAGGTACCATAGTACAATCCATCGAGTGTGAATAAATGAGTTGATGTCGAACATCTAACAAAATATTTTGATCAGGGGTCAATGATGTAAACCCACTGTCGAAAGTGAGGAAACTTTCCATTGAGGCATGCAAGCTCCAAGGTACTAAATAATTTCTATGTCTTGATTCCGGATAATGAGCTGAAGTCGATGGAACAAAAATCGTCATAGGAGGGCCTTGATGTATCCCCCATCAATGACATGAAATGAGTAACAGAGTTTGAAAGTGAAACAAAGCATTTTGCAAATTGGACTGGACATAGGGAAGGCCGACACAGAGAGAATGGATAACTGCAGATGGCTGTTATAACCCTAAATTGCACCATACATGCTTACCTGGCATCAGTTCAACTCATTACCCTTCATTGCCAAAACATCTGCTGAGAAACCTCTTTAAAAATACTCCTAGGTAAATGTACACGCACCCTAACCCACTACTGCACGCGTTGGAACGCTGAAAGGCCTACTACTGCACGCGTTGGAATGCTGGCAGGCCTACTACAGCCCGCGTTTACTTAACAAAGCACAAAAAATAGGAAAGTTTCCGACGAGACAAAAATCTATGGGTCAGTTAACTGAAACTCCCGGCCATGCATGGTCGAGAGTTCATCCAAAACCCTAGCTCCTTCTAGCCTATAAAAGAAGGGGTAGGGGTACTATTTGAAAGAAGGAAAAACATAGCAAAGAAACTCTGCCCATTTGCTGAATCCATTTGTCCCAACCCTTTAGACTTTCCTCAAACCTAAGGAGAATTAATGCAAAGCAGTTGGAGGACAAAGAAGAGGAGGAGCCCAGGATCAGGATCAAGGAGCGGTGGCTGGTCTCGACTTTGATTGTAAGTTGATTCATTTTGAAAATAATAAAAATAATACTTTTCCCGTCCCAAATGCATGAGTTATCTATGATTTGTGTAATTTATGCTTAATTTCTAACCCTCAAGTAGAGAAATAGCATGCATGCGTAGTGTTTTTTCTTGATTGCAGGTTAACTTTGGAAGGAGCAGTGCAAGGAAGAGGGAAAAGCGCAACGAAGGATCTACACCAAACATCAGTAAAAAGGTTAGTAGTTCCTTTCCATGCATGTGTCTTGAAAGAGGGGTTTAAGTTTTGGGGTGGTAGGTTAAAAGGTCATTTCTTTAAGGTCAAAATATGCATGCAAATCAGACCCTAGTTTGCTAGTCTGTAGGGTATTATTTCCCAACAACAGAATTGGCGACTCCACTGGGGACTGATACTCTTAGGGTTTCCGGATTTAGTTGAGGTTTTTGGGTAGTTTAAAGGATTAGATTTTTTGTTTCTTTGTTTGTCTGTTTTCTGTTAGGTCAGAGCTAGTAGGGAACCTGGTTCTTCATACCATTTTTTCCTTGACTGTTGCTTGACGGTAAATTATCGGGACACACAGAGGTACACGCGGCCTGTAGAAGGCCTGAACTTGTGTAACCCGCGCCCTAACCTCTTACAACCCGCGTTTGAACGCTAGCTGTAGAGATTTCAGTAGCGTGTAGGAGTCAGAAAGATTGAGAGGCAGTCCTCCTCTTCCCTGTCAGAATTATACATTCTCAGGGGGCTTTCTAGATCCTGTCTGAGTCTTGCTGGTTCATAGTCTGGTCTCAGTTTACTTTCTTGCGTTTTGTTATTCTTTGCAATTATTTTTCTTTTCTGTTGGAAGAAGCATCCAAGCCTTCAAGAGACCCTGGTTGTCAATACCAGAGGCCTCTTCCAGGTCTGGGCTACCTGTGTTTAGTTTTTCTTGGATTTTATACCTACACGCGACCTGTGCCAGTTCAGCCCGTGGGTACCCGCGCTCTGTTATAGCTCAACACACATTTGCACGCGTGTTGTTTCAGTGACAGTAGCGGGCTTGATAGGTTTCTTTTCAATCTGGGTGGGGCAGTCATCCCCTCCTGTGGTGAGAAGTGTTCCTCTCAGGAGTTTGAGTCTAGGGTTGCACAGTCAGTAGGTTAGGGCCTCTTACCCTTAGCCTGTTTTTTCTTAGTTGATAAGTTGATAGAAAAGATAAAAAAGAAAAAAAATGTTTTATCGTTTTTAGACAAGCGTAAGAGTCAGTGCTTTCTTGATTTCCATTGTGTGTCTTTGCTCTGGTTCTTTGCGATCTGTGCTTTAAGCCAGAATTTTATTTTGTCTTCTTGGTTTTGTGCTTGTCGGCGTTTTCCCTTTGTTGCTTCATTTAACACTAAAATAAAAAAATATATATATCGCTTTTTCATGTTCTTCTTTGCTTGAAGATTGTGTTGTTGCATCAATAGCTAGGGAGAAGTATTTTTGTTCATAAGTTTTGGCAGTGCATTTAGAGCATAAGTAGCTCATATTTGAGCGAAAATTCCTTTATGTTTGCTGCATGAAATCTTAGCAAAATTGAAAAGAAAAGAAGTCTTTCTTTGTGAAAAGTTGTCGATTTTTGCATTCAGTAAAAGTTTTTGCTTCCAACATTTTTTATTCGTTTTTTCTTTGAGTCTTTACACACCATCAGTTTCACTTTCATACCTTGTGATGTAAAAAGCCCATAAAAGCAACGCTAATTTAAAATCTATTAGACCTTTTGTTTGGAGGGTTCATACACTAGCTCAGGACTAGGGCCTTGGAATAGGTTGGAGATGAAACTCTCCAAGGCCACTCAAAACCAAACATTGGAGTCTGTGATAGGGAGTGTAGAAGTCCAGTTACGTGGAAGTTATCCGGGACCCCCCTTTAACACAGGGGATAAACACGAGGTCGCGTAAGGAAAGGTAGCGGAGATAACCCCTCCAAAGCCGGACCAAGCGTAGTGGAGAACACATATCGAGGATTTGTCTTGGGATTCCGTCGTTTTCATTTGCCACGGGGATTCGTGGATCTCAAACCCGTTCGAGGTCCTCAGTTGTCTTCCGGACCATTTTCTCTCGATACCCTGGACAGGTTTCGGGCTTGATACCTTGCGCATTGTGGTCTACCTGACTATCGACTGTACCTGCCTGGTGACTGTTCGTGTGCTGGCAAACTAGTTGCCAATCTTTTTAGGGACATACACAGGTGACTGCGGGGGTATACCGCGGTACCTAGGACAGACATCGGGCCACACTTTGCAGAGTATACCCGGAGGGTGATTCCATTTTCGAGTTGCACTTGCACCGGTAAGTTGCTCTAGTGTTGGTTGTTGTAACTGTTCTTCCAAATAGTTAGTGATTGCTTGTCTTATCTCTTAGGGGCTTCTTTTTTTAGTGTGTGTTACTGTTTGATCGTGTAGAATACCTTAGCATGTCTTGGATCTTCTCACATAGTGGAGGATCCTGAGCTCCGCAGGTCATGAAGGCTCTTGGGCCTGCCGCCGGTTATACTGGAGCCACCCCCGCCACCATTGAGGCAGAAGCTAGACCAACAAGGGTCTTTCGAAGCAACCGGGTTACAAACCATTGTGCCTAAACAACTCCCAGAGGAATCAATCGCCAATCTTGGCTCGGTTGAAACCCCAACCACTGATACTTGGCCATCGGTCATTGTACCCATCCAGTTTTACGAACGCCTGTCAGTACCTCACACAGTTATGGAACCAAACACTATTACTTCTTCTGGGAATTCTTCCATTCCCACCACCGTTGCTACCACAGGAGAAGCATCTCCTAACTTGCCATCGTCGGTCCGAGCCACTACGGTCTTGGCCGCAACTACGTCGCATAGTGGACCGACCCCATCTATCGTGGTGGCCACACCTCCCTTCACACCTAGTGCGACAGGCCCTCCGTTCTCATATGGTATGCCTAGTTCAGGTACAAGTCCTGCACTCACTTACTCCACTTTACAGACTTTGGGTCTGGGGGCAGGGAGATCTAACGCTCCTCTACAAGGTCAACTTGGGGGAATTCCTGTCCCTTTTAATGATTTTCCTTACGCCGGAGGTCATATCTCTCCTTCGTCCCCTTCGCTTGGTGGTCTGCATTAGCAGTCCATCGGGCAGCCTGCACACACGAGTTCATTTGGAGCCGGGAGTCAAGGAACACCTGCACAAACTCTGTCGGTAGGTTTGTCATCATTTGTTTGGAACGGGACGTTTGGTAACAACACTTTCGCATCCACTGCTTTCCAATCTAGGGACACTCCCATCTTTGGACAGTCTACTCCAGTGCAGGGTACTATTCCTGCGCCGGGGGCACATATAACAGGACCTTGGAACTCAGGACAAGGATCCATTCCCTCCTCTGGAATGCCATTCTGGGGTAATTCTTTCCACAGTCAATGGAACCCCGGACAAACTTCCATGCCTCTCCCATCAGGACCGGCATGGGGTAATCCTTCCCAAAGTCCTTCAAACACGATGAATGCCCAACATCCTATGTCCTTTATGGGGAATCAACCAATGATGTCTCCACATATGCAAAACCCTTACGCTGGTCAGGTCCATGGTTTCTACCAGAATCCGGGCCAGTAGCTAAACTTTTCCTAGCAACCTGGTGCCAGTCAAACCCCAGGACCCTGTTTCCCAGGCTATCATCAGCAACCCAAACTACCATTCCTAGCGACGTTACACTTGCTGGATCTGACAAGGTTGTTAAATGATCCTATTTGTCACAATCCACGTTGGCCTCCTATGCCAACGAAGTTGCCTTCGGACATTCCAAAGTTCGAGGCCAAGCCTAACAAAGATCCAGGTGATCACGTGACTACCTTCCATCTTTGGTGTTCATCTAACTCATTGAAATATGACTCCGTCCAGTTGTGATTGTTTCAACGCACTCTTATTGGGACTGCCGCGAGATGGTACATCGAGCTTGATCGCTCAAGATACTCTTCTTTTCGCGAACTGGCGATGGCTTTCCTTAACCATTTCCAGTTACCTGTGAGATACGACGCCGACACAGAGCTGCTTGCCAATTTCGAACAGATGACAGCGGACCATATCTCTGATCATATCCAAGAGTGGAGACACCGAAAGAGTCTAATCAAAGTACTAGTTCCACCAGCATTCCTGCTTGAGTGGTTCCTTAAGTCTTTAGTACCGCAATTATCCAAAGACGTCGCAACTTCTGGGGTTTTCTCCAAAGAGGATGCCATCATGAGGGCTCAACAGTTTGAGCTCATCTATTCTCAGTCTCGTTTATTATACAACATCCTGCCAGATGCACCACGATCGATACTGGATAAAACTAGACAGAGAGCCAGACCACATGCCAATGGTATCGTTGGTTCGGCACAAGCCAAGCCCGCTGAGCAATTGACAAAACAATTGCAACAATTATCTATACAACACTTAGCAGCCAGCCAGACTAATGCTTTGGCTGCTCCACCTACCCAAACGTCGGAAGTACACTCCGTGCAGACGACTAACCCAAAGGCCCCCCAGCATCCTGAAGGGAAGAAAAAACAACGCAAGAAGGGTAAGGGGGATAAAAAACCCATTGATAATGCTGGCGAGGGCACTACGGAAAAACAGAAGGCGAGGTATCCGTGCAACTTGTGTGCGGAAGACCAACCGACCCATCTATGTCCTCGACTTGTAGAGGCCCAAAAGTTTGTCACACAACAACAACAAGCCATGTTGACTAATCCCTTTCAGCATGGGAAAAATTTAACTCAAGCCTCTACAAGTGCCGAAGGGGGCAGCCAGGAAACCTGCCCTCCTCCAAACATTTCCTCAGCCGCGAATGTATATATGGTTAGGGGTGATGCTTTAATAACGACTAGAGCACACGAATATAGTAAACCAAGCACCTCTGAGAAGGGTAAAGAAGCTGAGATCCCATCTCTTCCTCTACAGATCGAGAAGACGTTGGGTGAAACAATGACATGCATCCCAAAGGGTGCATTTAAGAAAGCTTCTCACAACCCAAATGCAAGGGCCGCCCAGAATTACTCTGTGGTGGAAGATTTATCACAAACCCCTTGTGCGATGTCCGCTTTGGAGGTCCTCCAAAGCTGCCCTGCTCAGAGGAAATCCTTGTTGACTGCTTTAGGCTCTACTGAGACTTGTAACCCGGGTACCATCATGTTAGATACGACCGACTTGAAACCTCGTCTACCTTACCATGTCGCGTTTAAGATAGTAATGGCTCATCCCACGAAAACTTTTACACGGAATATATTCCACACGGTGGTCGACGAGGGCGCTTCGACTTGAGTTATGTTGTTAGCATGTTGGAAAGACATTGGTCAGCCCGCTTTGTCTCCTTCACCTACTCTCCTTACTGCGTTCGATGGTTGTTCTTTCCGACCACATGGCATCGTTCCTTCTTTCCCTGTGCAGTTAGGAGGGAAGACCGTGTGCATCGAAGTAGAGGTAGTCGATGCCCCCCTCGACTATAACCTCTTGTTAGGTCGAAGTTGGACTTATTCTATGAAAGCCGTGGTTGCTACAGTTTTCCGAGTCTTGTTGTTTCCACACGAAGGCCGGATAGTGACCATTGATCAATTGTCCTTCTCTAGACCTGACCCAGCTTTGGGGGCATCCACGGTTCCCATGATAGATAATCCTCAACCCAGTGTCGTTAATGTGGGAGTTGGTTTGTGCCCATCCTTGATGGGTACCTTCGATTACCCACCTCCTCATAATGATGTCAAGTTCATATCGAATCACCACAAGGCTGAGATTTTTCACGTTTCGTCGTTCCGCATGACTTACTTTGAGGATTCGTGGATTCTTCCTTCCCCATCAGCCACGATGGATGCGACAGGGCACTCCGGCATGTCCATGCCCTTGTCGACCACTGAAGTAGCGTACTCTGTAGTCCAACAAACTTCATCTAACTCTAATCTGACTCTCGCACAGGAGTTAGATCCACCTCTAGAGCCTATCTGGGCTCAGGGTTCTCTCGCCAACACCGATTCGTTAGACTTAGTCTTGTCTTCTGA
Organism: Picea engelmannii; assembly: GCA_009831015.1. NCBI lineage: Eukaryota > Viridiplantae > Streptophyta > Pinopsida > Pinales > Pinaceae > Picea > Picea engelmannii. The sequence goes on along the minus strand of ML780453.1, from coordinate 298,068 downwards.
TGAAGCAGTAATCGAAGAAATGACTAGTCCGGACAAACCTTGGGAGGATCTTCATCACATATCATATTTCCTTCCAGAGTTAAGCCGAATCGAGGCAGGAGAATTCATTATCACCATGACGGGAGATCAAACATGTCCTATTAATATCTTAGCTACGCAGGAAATTTATGCTGAGGGAAATATGGCGACTATCACTGAAACTATACCTATCAATATCTCCAGAAACCCTGGCGTCATAGAAAATGTTTTCGTCGGAGCATACAGCTCCCCCGAGGAGATGTCAGGCATTGACCCACAAAGAGTCTATCATGAGCTAACTTTGTTGTTTTTCAAGCTCGCTTTGAGATCCGAAAGCAACATCCGGCAAGACTGCATTTATGCTTTTCAATCTCGTCCGGATTAACTGAGAAAAGTAACCATTATGGAGTCTTCTTTAAGCCCTTTTCAGACTCCTTAAAGATGAAAAGATTGCCGAGTGACCTTGTTTCTTCACACTCGTTAAATTGGTCCAGAAGAATGTTCCTTAAACGGGTCTCCTTTTAATCCCTTTTCAGACCCTCTAAAAATGAAAAGATTGCCAAGAGATCTTGTGACCTTTCACGCTCGTTAAACTGAAATTTGAAGTCACGTCTGTCCGGCGGTAGTTTACCCCTTTTTTGGTCCGGACGGTCAACTGTACGAACAAAGGAATACTCTATTGAATTTCCATTCTTTAGAAGAGTATCCTCAGGTATAATTTTATTCCTTTTTCGGGCCTGAGGGACTAAATTTGCGAAAAAGAAACCCCCCCGGAGTCCATAGTTAAGCTCTTTTCAGACTCCCTAAAATTGAAAAGATCGATGAGTGACCTTATTCTTTCACACTCGTTAAAATGGTCCAGAAGAAAATTCCTGATGGAGTCCATAGTTAATCTTTTTTCAGACTCCTTAAAAGTGAAAAAATAGCCGAGTGATCTTGTCCTTTTCACACTCATTAAAATGGTTTTGAATTGACATCTAATCGGTGCTAGTTTATCCCTTTTTTCGAGCCGACTAGACTATTGTCGAAAAAGGTACCCCAATGGAGTTTCCTTTTATGCTTTTTCAGACTCTCTAAATATGAAAAACCACCGAGCTTACCTTCTCTGGGCTCGTTAAACTTACATTGAAGGACGTTACCATTGTGTGTTCT
>ML780453.1:266915-277791 GCA_009831015.1 Picea engelmannii | reverse complement strand
ATGTAGAATAATTTCTTCTCACCACACTTATGTCCCTTACTGTACTTGCTGTCACAATTAAAGCATAAACCTTTTGCTTTTCTTTCCTCCAATTGTTGAGGTGCCAACCTTGTAGGTTGAGGTGTTTTAGAAGAAGGAGCATTATTCTCTCGATAGATGTTAGGAGTGGTCCTTCTAGTAGCCATAGCCATATTTTTACTTTCAACATTTCTTGCCACCCTAAATGAATTCTCCAATGATTTGGGTTCCCAAAGGTGAACCTCATGTTGAATGGTATCCCTTAAAGATCCTATGAATACATCAATCAAGTGATCATTTGGAATATCTGTTACCTTTATATTCAATCTTTGGAAGTTCTCAATGTGCTTTGTAACTGAACCCTTTTGCTTGAGATTTATCAATTGGATAAAGAAGGTATTGCTCCTTGTATCCTCATAGTGTGCTATCATTTCTTCCGTGAAAATTGTCCAAGTGACGAGTGATTTGCGAGAACAAAGCCATCGATACCACACAAATTTAATGGGTTCTAAATATAAATTAGCAATTCGTACCTTTTGTGTATGTGGTGTTGTAACAGATGTTGGAGATTGCTCTACTCAGTGTATTCATCCCAAATGTATTTGAGGATCACATCAAGCTTATTAATCAACTAGGGATTTCAACTCCAAATTATCTCTAACTTGCATCAAATTGTTGAAGGCCTTGTAGGGCCTTTTGGGAAGAAATTTTGTGTTCTGGGGTCTCTCACATATTAGACGTGATTCAAGGATGTCATTTGAATCCTAGTCTAATATGTTATTAAATTACGACTCATTTACTGTTATGTTTAGAGAATTTAAATCAGTTGTCATTTCAGAAGCGGTTCGATATGGGACTTCTTCATACTTACGTTGTTGGCATGGTAGAGGAGATATTTTTTTTTAGAATTACAAAAGGTTGCTTAGGTGGGATGAAATTGGAAGTTGGGAGTAGTAGCCTCTTATGGATTCCAGTGATATCTATTTCTATTTGATATTTCGGCTAAAGTAATATGCTTGCAATAAGATAATTATAGACAGCTGGGAAAATCTCATTTCATTCAAACTACATTTTTGGTCTATCTGGTCAGGAGAAAGTTCCACACTCTTAGGGGTCTCATGAGGCTACAAGCATTGGTGCAGGGCCAGAGTGTGCAACATCAAGCAAAAAATACTATGTGTTGCATGCAAGCGCTCGTTAGAGTGCATTCACAAATCTTCTCCAGGAGAATTCACACGTTTGAGGAAAATCAGGCTCTTCAACACCACCTTTAGCAGAAATATGAAAAAGAACTAGAGAACATAACATCTAATTCTAAATCTGATCATCAACAAGATTGGGACAACAACCTACTAACCAAGGAAGAAATTGAGGCTAGACTATAAAGAAAAATAGAGGCTACTATTAAGCGAGAGAGGGCATTGGCCTATGCATTTTCTCATCATCTATGGAAAAATCCTCCAAAATCAGTCTAGACCATGATGATGGAGATTGATCCCGACAAGCCTCACTGGGGATGGAGCTGGTTAGAATGCTGGATGGCAACCAGGCCATGGGAAAACCACAGGATGACCATGAAGGAAAATTCTACCAGGAAACTTCAAACTATAGGTGAGATTGGACAAAAAAACTTCACATATGGGGTTAAAACAACATAATGCAGAAGTGACCAACATTGGTACTATAAAATCTGATCCATTTACTCCCCTTTCAAAATCATTCATACCGAATAAGATGCCATTGACGGGGATAGATATAAAGAGCGATGACAATGTTTTGAGGTCAGAAAGACCAAGATACAACTCTCGTTATGGTGTAGCAGGTACCTCTTCTCTGAGAGACGATGAAAGCCTTATGAGCTCTCCTAGAATTCCTAACTACATGGCATCTACAGAGCCTTCCAAAGAAAAGGTCATATCACAAAGTACTCCAAAACAGAGGCCTAGGACTCCTGACACAGAGCCTACCTCATATATAAGGAAAAGGTTTTCTTTTCCTTTGTCAGAGGCCAAATCAGGCCCATACAGGTCCACTAGAGGCGCCATGTTTCCTCATACAAGTCCCAGTTTGAAAGGGATTTCAGGAACATCGAAATCAAATTCTGTCAGTTCTTTGAGAGATCTTAGTATTGAATCAGACAATTCCTCTCTGAACTGGGGTCACAGAAAACCTTTTAGATGAGTGTTTGTTGAGGTACATGTCTCAACTACTATAATCTGGATCAACAAGTTGCGGGATACACAATATTATATGACAATAACCTAATGTTTGCAACAATCAAAGGAGGTGGACATGTAGCCCCATAATACAAGCCTCAACAAGGATTTGTGATGTTCAAGAAATGGAGCTCCGGAGAACCTTTGTGAACACCCATTTGAATATTTCATCTTATTGTTTCGTAGGAGACCTCTTATCTGCATTTTATATTCCTTTCTCTACAGACTTTGTATTAATTTTGTCAAAAACTTGTCTGTGTGCAACTCAAGTAAGTTTAGAGTGTGAAGTTGTTGACGCAGAATTTTCAGAGCAAGAAATAGAGGCCGACGATGAACACCATGTGGTGGCTTTGCTCCAATACGAAGAAGATTATAAAACCTGAGGTGACTTTGGAAAGACCAGAAAATAATTATTAGTATGATGCAAGTTAGTATTCCACGAATTGAAAGCATGGCACGAAAGAAAGTCTCCTCAATGTACAATTCCCTGATTGTAGAAAAGCCTGACCTTTCAGTAGAAATCAATCGTTTAGGTTGACTGGCAGGTTCTATGCCCTCACTTGATGATATAGAAATGAATTATGGTGCCACTACTGCAAGCGGGAGAACGCTCGATCTTATGAACGCGTTCAAAATTCTGTTGTCTCGGAACTGGAAGGATCGATTGCAGTAAGAAATATTGTGAAATAGGAAGATTGCTCGAATTCAGTAAACAATAAATTCGTCTACAAATGAAATTTGATAAATTGCTGAGAGCTAGCACTCGCGCTCCAAGTCTAGCTTGAAATTAGAAATCTAGAGCGATAGAGGCATTGCATCATTGCAGTAGAACCAGAGACGAGTATCGCCCAGGGGATTGATCGTTATTTCAATTGTGTTAGATTTGGCGATCATTCGATATTTCATTTGCAGATACATCTCCTCCAACTTATGGGTTCCCTCAACACACTAATATGGCTGAAATCCGGGGGGATTACCTCTCTCTAACAACAATCATCTATCGATACAACTAATTGCATAAAAATTTTAAACAATGAAAAAATCGAAGCAACACGAAGAGGTTCTTCTGGTTGCAAACAGAAGAAAAAATAGTTAAAATTATCCAATGGTAATAACACAAAGAAAGCCCAAACAATTTGTTAGCAATGTGTTAAGAAAATTCCTGAAGTAGTTCGATCATTTGGAAAACTACCGAGCAACCGAATAGAACTCTTTTAACCACTCGTTTAATAATTTAAAGGAGGCAACGCGCAACCATGAGGAAGGTGGGGGGGGGACCTCTTTTGAAGAGGGGATCCTTTTGAAAGCTGAGTTATTTTGAAAACCTGGAATGGAGTAATACAAGAGAGACATGTTCACTTGATATTATGAGATTCATCACAGCCGATTATTTCAGTATGTTCTTTCTGTTATCATTGTCGTATTGTCTATCTCTTCCTTTTTCAACTGAGTTAAAATTTGTTTGGAATTCATTTTATATGCTCCTTACACACAATTGATATGTGTTGTGTTTCAATGGTGACTAGTCAGAATTCACTCAAGATAAGTGCTATATATCTAGTTATCAACCTTCAGTCTTTTTCCTCTAAAATTGTAGTGAAAATTCATCCTTGTTAGATGCTTTCACTGTGATGGTCTTTTCCTTTTCTTTTTCTGTTGCTATATCATGATTATCAATTGCTGAAAGATAGACTTACTTTGCCTCATTTTATGAAAGTAATATGATCACTGCTATTATCTCTTTTCTTTGGTTTTCACTTGATTCCATTGCCCAATAGGCCCATTTCAAATCTGTGCAACCACCAAATTTATTAAAATATGTTGTCTTATAAGAAATATGGCCTTCTTACTATGATTACTGAATATTCTTGAGTAAAGAGCCCTTGGCTATTGAGAGATCCCTCTCTGAGTGTATTATGTCAGAAGTACACTCTAAATCGATTTTCAAGGATTGGCTTGCTGCAACCCAAATCAAGCTCCGAACAACAAATATTTTTTTCTTTTAAAATGTGCTAAGGCTTGGCTCTATTACAACCTAGAGTTAACTCTTGCGACAACATTTTTTGGCGCCGTTGCCAGGGACGGACAACGAAGTTACCTTCCCTGGGATACGAAAAAGGTTCAGATCTATCTTCTGATGGTGAACACGAGATATACGTTCGATTGGCTGTGATTGTTCACCTGGCGACTCCTTGGTTCGTAGACTCTACATGTTTTCGTTGGTGACTCCACTGGTTTCAAATGTCGAATTCCTCCACTGCTCAGATCGTTGCAAGGTGCTAAGTGACGAGGTTCAGAGTTTTTGCAGGTCACTTTATTGATGCAGGCACGTGGTCTACCGTTCTTGCCGCTTTACAGGAAAGCACCATCCCTAGATGGAGCCTATGTTGTAACAGATGTTGGAGATTGCTCTACTCAGTGTCTTCATCCCAAATGTATTTGAGGATCACATCAAGCTTATTAATCAACTAGAGATCTCAACTCCAAATTATCTCTAACTTGCATCAGATTGTTGAAGGCCTTGTAGGGCCTTTTGGGAAGAAAGTTCATGTTCTGGGGTCTCTCACATATTAGATGTGGTTCAAGGGTGTCATTTGAATCCTAGTCTAATATGTTATTAAATTACAACTCGTTTATTGTTATGTTTAGAGAATTTAAATCAGTTGGCATTTTAGAAGCGGTTCGATATGGGACTTCATACTTACGTTGCTAGCATGGTAGAGGAGATATATTTTTTTTCAGAATTACAAAAGGTTGCTTAGGTGGGATGAACTTGGAAGTTGGGAGTAGTAGCCTCTTATGGATTCCAATGATATCTATTTCTATTTGATATTTTGGCTAAAGTGATCTGCTTGCAATAAGAGAGTTATAGACAGCTGGGAAAATCTCATTTCATTCAGACTGCATTTCGAGGCTATCTAGTCAGGGGAAAATTCCACACTCTTAGGGGTCTCATGAGACTACAAGCATTGGTGCAGGGCTAGAGTGTGCGGCATCAAGAAACAAATACTATGCACTGCATGAAAGCGCTCGTTAGAGTGCATTCACAAATCTACTCCAGGAGAATTCACATGTTTGAGGAAAATCAGGCTCTTCAACACCACCTTCAACAGAAATACGAAAAAGAACTAGAGAACATGACATCTAATTATGAAGCTGATCATCAACAAGATTGGGACAACAACCTGCTAACCAAGGAAGAAATTTAGGCTAGACTACAAAGCATAATAGAGGTTGATATTAAGCGAGAGAGGGCATTGGCCTATGCATTTTCTCATCATCTATGGAAAAATCCTCCAAAATCAGTCCAGACCATGATGATGGAGATTGATCTCGACAAGCCTCACTGGGGATGGAGCTGGTTAGAACGCTGGATGGAAACCAGGCCATGGGACAACCATAGGATGACCATGAAGGAAAATTCTACCAGGACGCTTCAAACTATAGGTGAGATTGGACAAAAAACTTCACATATAGGGTTAAAACAACATAATGCAGAAGTGACGAACATTGGTACTATAAAATCTGATCCATTTACTCCCCTTTCAAAATCCTTCATACCGAATAAGATGCCATTGAAGGGGACATATATAAAGAGCGATGACAATGTTTTGAGGTCATAAAGACCAAGATACAACTCTCGTTACGGTGTAGCAGGTACCTCTTCTCTGAGAGATGATTAAAGCCTTATGAGCTCTCCTAGAATTCCTAACTACATGGCATCTACAGAGTCTACCAAAGCAAAGGTCAGATCATAGAGTACTCCAAAATAGAGGCATGGGACTCCTAACACAAAGCCTACCTCATATAGAAGGAAACGACTTTATTTTCCTTTGTCAGAGGCCAGTTCAGGCCCATACAACTCCACCAGAGGCTCCATGTTTCCTCATACAAGTCCCAGATTGAAAGGGATTTCAGGAACATCGAAATCAAAGAAGTTTGTCAGTTCTTTGAGAGATCTTAGTATTGAATTAGACAATTCCTCTCTGAACTGGGGTCACAGAAAACATTTTAGATGAGTGTTTGTTGAGGTACATGTATCAACTACTATAATCTGGATCAACAAGTTGTAGGATACACAAGATTATATGACAATAACCTAACATTTGCAACAATCAAAGGAGGTGGACATGTAGCACCAGAATACAAGCCTCGACAAGGATTTGTGATGTTCAAGAAATGGAGCTCCGGAGAACCTTTGTGAACACCCATTTGAATAGTTCATCTTATTGTTTCGTAGGAGACCTCTTATCTGCATTTTATCTTCCTTTCTCTATAGACTTTGTATTAATGTTGTCAAAAACTTGTCTATGTGCAACTCAAGTAAGTTTAGAGTGTGAAGTTGTTGACGCAGAATTTTCAGAGCAAGAAATAGAGGTTGATGATGAACACCATGCGGTGGCTTTGCTCTAATACGAAGAAGAGTATAAAACCTGAGGCGACTTTGGAAAGACCAGAAAAGAATTATTAGTATGATGCAAGTTAGTATTCCACGAATTGAAAGCATGGCACGAAAGAAAGTCTCCTCGATGTACAATTCCCTGATTGTAGAAAATTCTGGCCTTTCAGTAGAAATCAATCGTTTAGGTTGACTGGCAGGTTCTATGCCTTCACTTGATGATATTGCAATGAATTATGGTGCCACTTCTACAAGCGGGAGAATGCTCGATCTTCTGAACGCATTCAAAATTCTATTGTCTCGGAACTGGAAGGATCGATTGCAGTAAGAAATACTGTGAAATAGGAAGATTTCTCGAATTTAGTAAACAATAAATCCGTCTGCAAATGAAATTTGATAAATTGTTGAGAGCTGGCACTCGCACTCCAAGTCTAGCTTGAAATTAGAAATCCAGAGCGATAGAGGCATTACATCATTGCAGTAGAACCAGAGACGAGTACCGCCCAGGGGATTGATCATTATTTCAATTGTGTTAGATTTGGTGATCATTCAAGATTTCATTTGCAGATACATCTCCTCTAGCTTATGGGTTCCCTCAACACACTAATATGGCTGAAATCTGGTTGGATTACCTCTCTCTAACAACAATCATCTATCGAGACAACCAATTGCATAAAAATTTCGAACAATGAAAAACTCGAAGCAACACGAAGAGGTTCTTCTGGCTGCAAACAGAAAAAAAAAATAGTTAAAATTATCCAATGGTAATAACAGAAAGAAAGCCCAAACGATTTGTTAGCAATGTGTTAAGAAAATTCCTAAAGCAGTTCGATCATTTGGAAAACTATCGAGCAACCGAATGAAACTGTTTTAACCACTCGTCTAATAATTTAAAGGAGGCAACGCACAACCATGAGGAAGGTGGGGGGGAAACCTCTTTTTAAGAGGGGCTCCTTTTGAAAGCTGAGTTATTTTGAAAACCTGAAATGGAGTAATACAAGAGAGACGTGTTCACTTGATATTGTGAGATTCATCACAGCTGATTCTTTCAGTATGTTCTTTCTGTTGTCATTGTCGTATTGTCTATCTCTTCCTTTTTCAACTGAGTTAAAATTTGTTTGGAATTCATTTTATATGCTCCTTACACACAGTTGATATGTGTTGTGTTTCAATGGTGGCTAGTCAGAATTCACTCAAGATAAGTGCTCTATATCTAGTTATCAACCTTCAGTCTTTTTCCTCTAAAATTGTAGTGAAAAATCATCCTTGTTAGATGCTTTCACTGTGATGGTCTTTTCCTTTTCTTTTTCTGCTACTATATCATGATTATCAATTGTTGAAAGATAGACTTACTTTGCCTCATTTTCCGCAAGTAATACGATCACTGCTATTATCTCTTTTCTTTGGTTTTCACTTGACTCCATCGCCCAATAGGCCCTTTTCAAATCTGTGCAACCACCAAACTTATTAAAATATCTTGTCTTATAAGAAATCTAGCCTTCTTACAGTGATTACTGAATATTCTTGAGTAAAGAGCCCTTGGTTGTTGAGAGAACCCTCTCTGAGTGTATTAGGTCAGAAGTACACTCTAAATCGATTTTCAAGGATTGGTTTGGTGCAACCCAAGTCAAGCTCCGAACAACAAATAAATTTTTCTTTTAAAATGTGCTAAGGCTTGGCTCTATTACAACCTAGAGTCAACTCTTGAGACAACATGTGGCACATCATGTAGATCAAAGAATTTCTCCATTTGAAATATCCATGTGATTGGGTCATTGCCATCAAACTTCCTCATATCTATCTTAGGAACGTGGTTGGTATTCAACCCAAAGATGGAGTTTCTCCATTCTTGATTCATCTTCCTTGTGTCCTCATCATGAATTTCATGGGATACATTTTCACTTTCAAGTGTCCTCTATATTAGGAAATTTTTCAGTCATTCCATGATCTCCCTTTTTAAACCATCCATAATCCCTTGTAGTTCATCTTTTTTCATTGTCTTCTTTTGTAAATCATTTATGTCCCTATGCATTTCTTCACCTTCATCAAGAGTCCAAGTAGGACTATCTGTAGTCTTATTTGGTGTAGAAATTCCCTTTTTGGGTGGCATGTTGTTAAAGTATCACTTTTAAACATTTATTTTGAGGAGGTTCTGCTAGACAATCTTTCTTTTGTTGTATCTCCAAAATTTTGACCCTTCTGGGTATGAAATTTTGTTTTTTGTATTTCAATGATATTTATTCTCTGTAATGCCACAGGTTTGATCAAAATTGGACGTTCCAAGTGGAATTTATGGTAACCTCCCCATAACTTGATTAGTTTTGTCATTTCTAGGAGATCTCACTTGTATAGCGTGCCCCCCAAAAAATAATTAATATAAAATTCTGAATATTGTACCAGAAATACTACAGATTGTCCACTATCCAATGCAACTAGTCTCACTTGTTGGTTGTGGAGCCTGATTATCTTCCTAATTCAGAGGTCTTTTACTTTCAGCTATGTTTATACCCCATGAAGTATTTACACCGCAGAAGTATGTACACTCTTCCATGCGGGGGAGTGCAGAGGGGGGGGTACCCCCTCTGCGGGGTTTCGGGGGGCTATCCCCCTGGCTAGGGGGTCTAGGGGAAAGCGGGCCTCCAGCGGGGGTTTGGGGGCGAAGCCCCCAAAAGAAAAATTGCCTTGTAAATGTATATTGTAATTTCATTGTAAATCTAGACCGTTCATTATAAGGTCGCAGATCTAACGATAGAGATTATGTTAGGGTTTTTTTCCCTAGAAGGCAACTCTCTTTTATGAGGGAAATGTATTGCAGCTATGGTCGATGGTGAATATTGTATTCTGAGATAGGATACTGCGAGAGAAAGAAGAGGAAGTTACAACAGGTTTGTTGTAGGTTGTATCCCTTCATATGCTGGATAATAATAAAGGAAGGACCTGACAATTTCTCTGGTGGACGTAGCCCACATTGGGTGAACCACGTAAATCTGTGTCTCTATTGTATTGTGTATCTTCTCTGTTTTGTTTCCGCATTTTTTTTATTTTATTGCTCCACGATCCTATTTTTCTAACAAGTGGTATCCAAGCAAAAGGTAACTCGCAGGAAAAGAGGGTTCCTGGTTCGAGTGGGAGCAATGTCGGAAGATGGAATGTTTAGGGTCGAGAAATTTAATGGCAAAAACTATCAGTTATGGAAGATGCAGATGGAAGACTATTTATATCAAAAGGATCTATTCCTACCATTGAGCAGAATAACAAATAAGTTGGCAGCTACGAAGGACGAAGAATGGGAGATTCTTGATAGAAAGGATCTAGGAAGGATACGGTTGAGCCTGGAAGAGTCAGTGGCTTTCAATATTTCCAAAGAAAAGACAACGAAGGGTTTGATGGATGCATTGGCCAAATTGTATGAAAAACCCTCGATGTCCAATAAGGTATTTCTAATGAAGAGATTATTTAATATGAAGATGTCGAAGGTGGGTCTGTTGTAGATCATTTAAATGATTTTAATACGGTTACTAATCAACTAAGTTCTGTAAAAGTGGACTTTGATGATGAGGCCAGGGCTCTTCTAATCTTTTTCTCATTGCCAAAAAGATGGAGCAGCTTGGTCCTGGCTGTAAGTAACTCTGTCTCTGGTTCAAATACTTTAAAATTTGATGATCTTGTTGGTGTTATCCTTAGTGAGGAAATGCGACGGAAAAGCATAGGTGAGACATCAGGAAATCCATTGAACATGGAGAACAGGGGAAGACAAAAGGATAGAGGAAAGGGTTTCGGGAATCGTGGGAATTCTAGGAAGGGCAGATCCAAATCCAGACTTGGAAAGATAGAGTGTTGGAATTGTGGGAAGAAAGGACATCTGAAGAAAGACTGCAGAGCTCCAAAGAAGCAAAGAGATGTATAGTAGGAGAGAAATCAGGAAGCAAATGTAACATGTGATGTGTTACAAGATGCTTTGATTCTTTCTGTAGATAATATTTATGAGTCTTAGGTAGTAGATTCAAGGGCTTCATTTCATGCCACACCCCATAGGAAACATTTTCTAGATTATGTTCAAGGTGATTTTGGACGGGTTCATTTGGGTGACGATGCACCAAGCAAAATTGTTGGAATGGGAAAGGTAAAAATAAAGCAACGCAATGGAAACCAATGGTTGTTGAAAGAGGTAAGACATGTTCCAGATTTAAGGAAAAATCTAATTTCAACAGGGCAGTTGGCAAGTGAAGGTTGTATATCCATA